>BOPN01003627.1:0-5000 GCA_017312705.2 Penaeus japonicus | reverse complement strand
GGGAGTGTCTCTGGATTTAGTACCGCCTTTCTGTCGTTACACTGAAATTCGTCTACTAGTGACCGCTACAAACGCCCTGCCTTCACATTCCCTTATTGATGGGACTTTCGGTAACTTTTCAACTATGAGAAATGTCTCGCTAGGTAGTGAATCGATACACACAATGATAACGAATACATTGCCCTAACCCATACCCGCATCACAGGTCAAGCAATTTGAAAATCTAACCCGCTCTGTGGCAGCCGAAATAACGGCCCAATACATCATCGTAAGTGGCTTTCTGTATCTTTGCTTTTGTACAGAACATTGCTTTCCAAATGCTTGCTTTCGAACACTGAGCATCTACAGAGAGCATAAAAGATGACGGTGAGTTGGCATTCATTTCTTCAGTAAGGTTTTAGGAATATTTATGAATCACGAATACGTATAATAAAAGCAATCGTTTTATTCCCAAACTCTTGTCAAATCATAATAAAATGCAATACGTTCTATTCCATCATGTATTTCTGTTAATGCTTTTGTTAACCGTTTTCTTTGTTTTATGTTGCACACCGTTGTTGTTTATGCTAAATGTGATATGCACGTTTTGCTGTGTACCTTTGCTATTCATGTTTATATTGTGGTTGTGTTGATGTCTTTGTTATGTATTGTCTATGCCTGCGATTTCATTTTCATTGTATAATGCATTTATGGAAATATAAATGATGCGTTTACTTACTTTAATTCCTTGTTCATATAGATCCCTCTTTTTAGCATCGAGTAACGCCTCAAGACATTTCCAGAACACACACATTGAAGAGCCTTGATAATAAAACTCGTATTTAAGTCAGATGACAAATAATCTGAAATGTTGGCAGCACTTTAATTATCCCCATTTCTTAACAGTTACTGTATATCATCAAATATTCTCCACTTGGGAATTAATAAATACGGAAGAGCTAAAACTTATTTAATTACGTTAATGGAAGAGTTATTTTTGTATTGCTTTATCAATTGCATAAGCAAGTCTTCGAGCATCTGCAACCTGTGACCTGATATTATGAGGCAATGATGACTATATTGGATGTTTCATTTCGTTGTTGTTTTGTTTTTGTTTTTTAGTAAAATTCCAGAATCTCTTTCGTGTTGCAATCTCATTTAATTTCGGTATTAAGCAAAAGTTGCAGTTTTAGGCCAAAGATCTTGTTTATTTCACCCGATTCTTATATCCGCTTCTAAGATCTTGTATATCTTAACCCGGTTATTACATTATCTTCGAAGAATTTGTTTATTCTGAACCTTTTATTTGCTCTACTTCTAACCAATTGCCTTGTATTAAACTTGAACCACACGCTACCCATAGTGCGTTCTGATTTAATGATATTAAAAGATAGTTCACTTTTGCAACGGGGCCTCACATGGAAAGGGACATTGTGGAGTTGCCGGTACGTGTTTTAAGGGTTTAATATCTCGGTTTTAGGTCTTCGTGGTTATGTTTAAGAGGCTTGTTAAGGGTCTATGCGGGAAATCAATTGGCTTTATTGGGTCTTCAAGCACTATCTGGCAACAGGACGGCCATACAATAGGAGAGGTTGAGGTCAGAGTGGAAGGGTAAAAAAAAGAAGAAAAAAAAAGAAGGTGAAGGGTTAATCTACAAATAGAGGCGAAAGGTTAACATGACATAGAGGTGAAGGAGTACAGAGATTTTATCGTATTTAAGTACATAACTACTATGTAAACAAATATTTAAACAAGCAGCGGGCGCCCTACCCTCCCACTTCTGTAGCTAAAAGGTAGCAAAAGATAACTATATACCACCCCTAGACCACCAGCCTTGCCGGATGACACGTGACATAGCTTGCAACTGTACTGATTGCACATTCTTTAGGACAAGCATGGGGTTACGCCCCCCACCTTTTATCTCCTATCTATACTTCCTTTTAGGTAGCTAGTTACCATCTTATATCTTCCTTCTTCTCTTTCGAGAATCGCGATTCTCCACTTTTCTCTTTGTATTGTATAGTGGAAGGGTCTATCTGTCTGTTGTCTGTGGCCTTGTATGTGTGTGTGTATGTGGTGTGTGTGTTTCTGTGTGTGTGTGTGTTTCTGTGTGTGTGTGTGTGTGTGTGTGTGTGTGTGTGTGTGTGTGTGTGGTGTGCATGTGTGCGTGCGTGTGTGTGTGTGTGTGTGTGTGTGTGTTTAATTCACTGTGGATGTGTGATGTGAGTGTTAGTGTTTTTATGCACTTGTAGGTTTGTGACTTTGTGTTGGTATATGTTTGTTGTTGTATTAGTTTTTTGCGTGCTTGTTTACGTATATAACTTTACTACATATACATGTGTTTCTTTCTTCACGTGTGTGTGTGTGTGTGTGTAAATATCTGTGACTTTATATGTCTGTGATTATGTATGTCTACGTGTGTATGTTTGAGTGTGTGTATCATTTTTGTGCATGTAATATTTTTGTGTGAAATATTGATGTGTGTTTTTTATTCATATTTGTGCACAATCTTATCCATAATAACAGATGTATGATTACTTGAAAATATTGACAAACTGTAAAATTAACTCCTAACTTTGACAGATTGGAACGAATGCACGCAACGGCAATAGAGTGTAACTACCAATTGCAAAAAGCAATTTTCATTTTGCTGTTGCTCGTCGCTCACAAAGAAGAGAGAAAAAACAACATAACACGTGCCTTGCTCATACCAATACAAAAAAATAATAACCGAACACTGAATAGTATTAACGGCGAGATAAACGGATCAGGAGGGCATTTAGGACCCGGAGAGTTCAGAGGTCATCTCTCCTAGGAAAGGTCAAACCGGGTCAGAAGACATGCAATCACACGTGGATTCACTGCAATTTGCTATGATCTACAATATCTAATATACACTACGCTTTTGTTATCATATCCACATTAATTACAACATGCTGCATTACTATACTCATTTCCTACGATTTATTTACACATTTACTACGATTTACTACATCCACATACTTGTTTACTACGGCTTTTTTCAAATCGGTGGCACTTAGTGGATCAAATATGGTGATTTCAATTAATTTGCTCCTTTTCACTATCAGAAAAAAAAAAAAAAATGACGCTCGACTGTCGAGTTAATCAGAAATGTCTTTTAATTGACGTATTGAGATTTCGCAATTCATTGCTAGATAGCTATATCTGTCTGTCTATTAATATATCAATATATGCATATGTATACATGTGTATGTATATAAATATGTATATGTATATGTATATGTGTATTTATACACACACACAGATATATACATATATATATATATATATATATATATATATATATATATATATATATATATATATATATATATATATATGTATATATATATATATATATATATATATGTATATATATCTATATACATATATATATATATATATATATATATATATATATATATATATATATACATATATATATACATATATATGTATATATATATACATGTATATATATATATATATATATATATATATATATATATATATATATATATATATATATATATATATATATATATATATGTATATATATATATATATATATATATATATATATGTATATATATATATGTATATATATATATATATATATATAGAGAGCGAAAGAAGAGTAAGAGAGAGAAAGAGTAAGAGAGAGGGAGATGGAGAGGGAGAGAGAGAGAGAGAGAGAGCGAGAGAGAGAGAGAGAGAGAGAGAGAGAGAGAGAGAGAGAGAGAGAGAGAGAGAGAGAGATAGAGAGAGACAGACGTAGTTTTCCAATACCATCACAATTAAAAGAAACAACAAAACAAAACAAAACGTGTTCTTTAAATAAACGTCTTTACGGCTTCAGCAGGATTATGGCAGACACCCATTGAAGTATTCTTTGAATATGTGTTCTCTATATATTTAGTTATTTGGATACGACAGTGTTCTTTACAAATTTAGTTCTTTGAATATGAGTGTTCTTTATATATTTCGTTATTTGAATATGACAGTGTTCTTTACATATTTAGTTCTTTGAATATGATTGTTCTTTATGTATTTAGTTATTTGAATATGACAGGGTTCTCCGAATATGAAAGCGTTCTTTGAATATGACTGCGTTCTATTAGGTATGACATTCAATTCCATTTCCAGCCATTGTCTGTTTTAATTGAGAGAATCACCTGCTAAAGAGTTGTGTAAAAAAAGTTCATAAGCCTATTTGAGTTACTGATATGTGTCTGCGAGAGAGAGAGAGAGAGAGAAAGAGAGAGAGAGAGGGATAGGGAGAGACAGAGAGAGAGATAGAGAGAGAGAAAGAGAGAGGGAGAGAGAAAGAGAGAGGGAGAGAGGAGGAGAGAGTGAGTGAGATAGATAGATAGATAGATAGAGAGAGAGAGAAGAGAGAGAGTGAGAAGACGGAGAGAGAGGAGAAAGATAAATAGATAGAGAGAAAAGAGATAGAGAGAGAGTGAGAAGACAAAGAAAGAGAAAAGAGAGATTGATAGAGAGAGGAGGGAGAGTGAGAAGACGGAGAGAGAGAAGAGAGAGATAGATAGATGGAGAGTGAGAGAAGAGATAGAGAGAGTGAGAAGACGGAGAGAGAGAAGATAGATAGATGGAGAGAGAGAGAAGAGATAGAGAGAGAGAGGAGAGAGAGAGTGAGAAGACGGAGGGAGAGGAGAGGGAGAGAGAGAGAGAGAGAGCGCGAGAGAAAACGGAGAGAGAGAATCCGGTTATCTATACCGGCACATTAGTGCTGCACCTTAATTAAGTATGAAGCAACTGACGATACCAAAACACAAGGATGAAGGGTGTAGGTAGAAGATTTTGGTAAATGAAGTAAATTTTGTTATTCTTTTTTTTCGAGATTATACATCGATTCTAGTGTATACTTGCACGGTTTTATCAGTGTTCTAGCCTGTGTTATAACATAGCTTAGTCTGTGCATGCAATGGAATAAGTGGTTCAGTAATAGATGTTATGATGTACAAGTATCCAAGTTGATG
>BOPN01003626.1:132500-135000 GCA_017312705.2 Penaeus japonicus | reverse complement strand
TGCGTTTCCTTATTGATATCTTCATGTTTCTTATCATTGTCATTATTACTATTAATGTTATCATCATCATAAGCTTTATTATCAAAAGTAGATGTAGTACTATTAATATGATTACCATTAGTATCCTAAACTGCATTACCATTGTTATCATTGTTTTTACTATTATCTTTGTAATTTTTATCTATATCATCACTATATCATTATCATCGTTATTCCTCACATTGGCACTACCGTTATTATCAATATTATCATCATTATTGTTATCACTATTACCATCATTATTACCATTATCATTATCATCATGATTACCATCATTATTATCGTCATTATCATAATAATTATCTGTATATTATCATATCTATAGATATAGATACATACATACCTGCATATGCAAATATATACATACATATATATATACATGTATATATATATATATGCAAACACTAACACACACATATATAGATATAGATAGAGAGATAGAGAGATAGATAGACATACTGATAAATCAACACACACACACCTATCACAAACATCTTCAATCACCTAATACATAATATCAATTAATCATAACTGACCTCTTAAACGCCGCTTATTCACTGAAGTCCTTATTTGGAAATATCGATTCTCGTAAAGTCACTTTTTTCACCCTTTCTCTGTCCTCTCCTTCTTATTTTTCCTCCGTCCGTGGCCTCATTTTCTCGCCCTTTGCTTATCTTTTTTTGGGCGAAGAATTTTTAAATTTTAAATCGATATATTTTGCAACCTGGAATTAGTATAGTTTGAAATCACTGCCTGTCGCTGGACATTTTGTTATGGTTATCATTATCATTATCATTATCACCATTTTCATAACTATCATTATTATAATGATTAAACTTATTGATTATGACGCTTTTCTTATGATTTTAACAACTACTATTGGTAACTGTATCATTATTTGCGTTTCCTTATTGATATCATCATGTTTCTTATCATTGTCATTATTACTATTAATGTTATCATCATCATAATCTTTATTATCAAAATTAGATGTAGTACTATAAATATGATTACCATTAGTATCCTAAACTGCATTACCATTGTTATCATTGTTTTTACTATTATCTTTGGAATTTTTATCTTTATTATCATCACTATATCATTATCATCGTTATTCCTCGCATTGGCACTACCGTTATTATCAATATTATCATCATTATTGTTATCACTATTACCATCATTATTACCATTATCATTATCATCATTATTACCATCATTATTATCGTCATTATCATAATCATTATCTGTATATTATCATATCTATAGATATACATACATACATACCTGCATATGCAAATATATACATACATATATATATACATGTATATATATATATATATATATATATACATATATATATATATATATATATACATACATACATACATACATATATTCATACATACACACACACACACACACACACACACACACACACACACACACACACACACACACACACACATCATCATCATCATCATTATATATATATATATATATATATATATATATATATATATATACATATATATATATATATATATATATATATATATATATATATATATATATATATATACACACACATACACATATATGTATATACATTTATATATATATGTATATATATATATATATATATATATATATATATATATATATATATACATACATATATATGTGTGTATATATATATATATATATATATATATATATATATATATACATATATATATACATATATATATATATATATATATATATATATATATATATATATATTTATATATTACATATAGATATGCGTGTGTGTGTTTGTGTGTTGATAGATAGATAGATAGATAGTACTGTACAACATCATCCCATCAATCAAGAGATCGCTTGACACGGTCCCCAGACTGGGTCATCTCCGTCTCCCTGAGTTCAATGCTCCGCCAGAAGCAAAGGTCACGAAAAGGTCTATAATCCTGGATATGAAAGCCCGTCGGACCGGAATGTCAGTCGTGTGTGTACGTTGGCATGTACGTGTGAATAATGGGACTGTGTACGTTTGTGTACGTAAATCTTTTGCAGTGAGGATGCTTGTGACTGTATGTTTGTGGTTGTGTGTCTGTACGTGCATTTGTTTGTGTGTGTTCAGGTGTATGTTGAGTGAGTGTGAAAGCAAAAAGTAAACTAGAATTTCATTCCTCCCCCCCTTATCATCCCCCCTCCCCCCTCCTCTCCTCCCGTTATCAATCGACTGAGAATCATTCAACTTTCTACTCTATCATGCAAGCCTTCATGAGTGAATGTATGTGTAGGAGGAAGTAACACGCAGGCATAAACAAGGAAAAAGACGAAATAACTAAAGAATGAATGAGAGAGATTAGAGGAGAGTAAAGAAGAACGAAGAAAAAATAATGAGAATGACTTTAGGGTAAAGAGAGACACTAAAAGAAAGATAATGATTAAGTAAAAG
>BOPN01003626.1:122500-127500 GCA_017312705.2 Penaeus japonicus | reverse complement strand
GGGGGGGAAGGCGGGGGAGGGGGGGGGAAGGCGAGGGAGGGGTGTGTGTGGGAGGCGAGAGTGGGGAAGGGTGAGTGGGTGGGTGGGGGGGGGGGGGGGCAAACTATCTCCCCTTCACTTCTTGGTACGTCTAAAGGTTGCTACTTTCGGCCTTTCCTCTATCTGCTATATTTCCAGCGGGAGAGAAGGATAAGTAGATAGATGGGTGGATAGATAAACAACCTGATTTGTGGTTTCATGAGAAGTAGGTATTCTTTGATAGATAGATAGATAGATAGAGAGAGAGAGAGAGAGAGAGAGAGAGAGAGAGAGAGAGAGAGAGAGAGAGAGAGAGAGACATAGAGATAAAGATACAGACAGATAAATACATAAATAGAGAGTAAGAGAGAGAGAGAGAGAGAGAGAGAGAGAAAGATAAAGAGAGAGACAGAGATAAACAGAGAAAGAGAAACTGCATCCCACAGCTGTCTTAGAATGAACTTTATCATTACCAAAGGACGTCCGACATGGTTTTAGGCTCGACTGCGACCTGAAAGTAACTTGGTCACTTGAGTTAAGCAAAAAATAAATTAGTTGTTGTGGCTTGACCTGTAGTTTTTACCTTACTTGTTTTTAGATATATATATATATATTTTTCATAGTCAGTCTTTCATATGATTTCAATTCCGTGTGTAATGCAATGCAGATGATCAATTAATTCACAGTATCTTCATTATGCAATCAAAATGCACAATCTAACTTCTGACAATTCCCCAATCCAGATAACATATAAAAAATACAACATCGCTGGACAAAAGGCAATTTCCAGAATGATTATCAAAACGAATACCAAGACTCCACAACATGTCAATAGAGTTGCGTAATCAAGTCTCCTTTAAGTGACGAAATAAAACTATTTACATGGACTCAAAGTAGCTTCGAACCAAGAGAATGTGTTGACCCCTTTAGTAATGGCTCCGAGGTACTTAGTATCCTTTTACGAACTGGTGGTTAAGGTTAAACATGGCGTTGGAGCCTTTGGTTGATGGCTAATGGCTATTGATTAACTTTGTTTTGATTTATGAGGGGTTATTATTTTTCTTTACTTACCGTGATAAGGAATATGATTAAAAGAAAAGGGTTACGTTTGAATTATGTTTGGGTAAGTTAGCAGTCTGGTTGGTAGGATGAATAATTTGTTGCTGAAGATGTATTCATAATATATATATGTATATATATATATATATATATATATATATATATATATATATATACATATATGATATAGTAGTAGATACGGAAACAGAGAGTGTCCAGTGAGCAGAAATGGAAAGGAGAAAAAGAAAAGCAGGTGAAGAAAAAGGAGTTTTAGGAAGAGTAGTAGGAGAAGAAGGAGGAGCAGAGGGAAGAGGAATAACAGGTGGAGGAATAGGAAGAGTAGAGGGAGTAGCAGGGGAGGAAGAGAAGGAGGAGACAGAGGAAAGGAATGAAGGGGGGAGGAGGGAGGAGAGGGGGGAAGGGGAGGCCGGGTAAACCACTTTCACTCTCGTCGTGGAGGTCAACGGGGACTGCCAGGGGTCGCCAGACAGGACAACGTGCGGACATCTTCAGGCTGGTCTTGGGAAGGAGTGACTTGCTCTTTCCTTTTATCTTGGCGCGATTGCTTTCCCCTTTTGGACCTTACTGGCTGGGGGATTTTCCTTTAGATTTAGATTTCTTTTATATCATACACACACACATATAGATAGATAGATAGATTGAGGGACAGACGGACAGACAAATAGATATACCGACAGCAGATAGGCAGATGGGTGTGGAGGTATGTATATACACATGTAAAATCACATGTACCTGTGTGTTTATCTAACAACATGTACACACACACACACACATATATATCTATATATATATATAGATAGATAGATAGATAGATAGATAGATAGATAGCACGGCTTATTATGGAACAATGAGAAGAAAGAGAATATCATTAAACATTAAGTTGTGCCATGCAACTTGTTATTGCACAAGAATGCCAAACTAATCTTGATATATCTTCATTAGCCATACCTCTACATCGATTTTTCCAAGATGCATCGACGCTCATTGTAATAAACCAAAAAGAAAGTAAAAATTCGCGGGAAAGCAGTCGAGTTCCCGCCAGATGGCCTTTTAGTCCTCGAACTTCACAATTCACAGAAAACGGTTAAAGGGGGGACTTGAGTAAGGTCAGAGGTGTCTTCGGGCTTGGCTGACCTTTTCTCCATACCTTGTTCTGCCCACGGCTCGCGGCATCTCGTAATTGGGGTTGGGTGGAGGGTGTGTGTGTGTGTGGGGGGGGGGGATGCGAACATACAAGTCGATCTTTGATGAACGTTCTTGCGTTAATAGACGTTTTGAATTACAAACATTTCAAAGTGCAAACTCTTCGAAATGCAAACCTTGAATGCGTTGCGAACTACAAACACTTTTGTACTACGAGCGCTTCGAACTACAAACGCTTCGTACTACAAGCGTTTCGAACCGTAGACGTGCCCGCGCTACCGAAGCACCGAACCCAGCAAGCGCCGAAGATCAAACCCAAATATCTCTACGAGAGAGAGAGGGAGGGAGAGGGAGAGGGAGAGGGAAAGAGAGAGAGAGAGAGAGAGAGAGAGAGAGAGAGAGAGAGAGAGAGAGAGAGAGAGAGAGAGAGAGAGAGAGAGAGAAGAGCATAAGATATTCATTGGAAAGTATCTTGGGGGTAAATAAATGAGAAAGAGAGAGAGAGAGAGAGAGAGAGAGAGAGAGAGAGAGAGAGAGAGAGAGAGAGAGAGAGAGAGAGAGAGAGAGAGAGAGAGAGAGAGAGAGAGAGAGAGAGAGAGAGAGAGAGAGAGAGAGAGGGAGAGAGACAGAGAGAGCGATAAATATGAAGCAAGATACAGAAAGAGAGAGAAGGCTTTGTAAAGAGCGAACCAATGTTTTATTGTGTACAGTTATGACAATGACATTCTAGACCATAAACACCACGAAGATTGCACGTTAGGCAACCGCGTGTTCAAGATGACAATGTTAGATCATAAAGCCTTAGGCAAGATGAGACCTAATTTCTTTATCATCTTCGGTCTCGTTTATCTTCTTAACCTATTTATATATGTACTCATTTTTTACTTATTTCCATCTAATTCTTTTTACTCCTGTGACTACGTCGATTATCCATATTACTAATATCATTACTTAAATTCTTCTTATTGTCATTCTTTGTCTTGGCCTTATCATTAATGATGCTATTACCATCATCATTCTTCTTATACATACCATTTTCGTTTTACGTAACAACCACGATTACCCATTTTCCACCATCTTTATCATCGCCAAGCCAACCGAATCCTCGTAAGTCCTCTTTTTATTTTTCTCTCCAAAACTCAATTTCCATTTCCATTCCCCCCCCCCCACTAGCGGCCGCCCAAAACTGCCCTGAAGAAGGCGTAGCGTACTTCGCCGACCGGGACTACTGCGACCGCTACTCCCAGTGCCGCGACGGCGTCTTCACGGAGGAGCAATGTCCCGACGGCCTTCTCTTCAACGACCTCGTCACCAACGGCCGCTACCCTTGCGACTACCCGGCTGAGGTCGACTGCGGCTCGCGGACCAAGACGCGTGAGTGTTATGGGCGTTTGGGTTTTACTGATTTATGTTAACTTGTCTTGAAATAATCTGCCAGTTCGGAGCGTTTGCTTTTATTTATTTATTTTTTTTGTGGAGTTATTGGGGTTGTATATCTTTGAATGTGCTTGTTGGTAAATGAATTTGAAGTGTAAAATTCAGATAGTGTATTTATATCATATCACCAACATCCATATCAGTAGACTGACTCCACACAAGCTCTTCCCGCAAACGAAACCCCTTCCCGTCCAGTAAGCTTAGGACACCCCCTAAAACAACCCCCCAATCCCCAGAGCCTGCCCAGCCCACCGAATTCTGCGGACACCAATGGGGCTACTTCGGGTCCGGCGACCGAGCACAGTGCGGCTACTTCTACAACTGCGTGGACGGCCAGGCTCACCAGTTCAGCTGTCCCGACGGCCTGGCCTTCTCCTCCGCCTCCTACCGCTGCGAGTGGCCCGATGAGTCCCCAGACTGTGACTCGGCTGGTGAGTCAGGCCGCTTTTCTCGTAGCGTGTTGTTGTTTTTCTTCTTCTTATGTTGAGATGCTCTCTCGTTTAGTTGTTTACAAGTGTTCTTTTGTTTATTTTAAAGATAATATTTCACGTGCAGAGAAAGAAGTTAAGACAATCTCCATGATACTGCCATTCCTCCTCCCGTCCCTCACACTCTGCCGTTCCCCCTCTCCCCTTATCTCACGCTCCACTCGTCCATTCTTCCCTTTCCCTCACACTCTGCCATTCCTCATTTCGCTTTCTTTCACACTGCCCTTCCTCCCTCCCCTTTCCTCACACTCTACCGTTCCTCCCCTCCTTTCCCATTCCCTCACCCCCCCACGCTGCCTCCCTCCCTTTCCCCACACCCTGCCTCCCCTCCCTCCCCTTCCCCACACTCTTCTGATCCCCCCCCTTCCCTCCACCGCCCCCGCCCCCCCCACACTCTACCATCCCTCCATCCCCTTCTCTCACACCCTCTCGTTCCTCCCTCAGCCTTCCTCGGCTTCACCTGCCCCGCCGAGGTCGACCTTCGCCAGGTGCAGCTCTTCGGCCACTCCCGCCTCAGGTCTCCCAGGGACTGCCGCCAGTTCTTCATCTGCGTCGAATCTTCTCCCAGACTCAACTACTGCGACCTCGGTCTGGTCTTCAACGAGGCTATTTCATCCTGCGACGAGCCTGAGAACGTGCAGGGATGGTAAGAGGGGGATTGATTACTTTTGGTTCTTGTTTGTTTGTTTTGTTTTATTTATTTGTTGCTCTTTTTTTTTTTTAGTTTATTTTGAGTCTTCTGGATGATGTTTTTTGTTTCCTTTTTCTTCTATTCCTTTCTTCCCTTCACTCTCTTCGCTTATTTCCCGTTCTCCTTCTGTTTGTATATGTCTT
>BOPN01003626.1:112500-115000 GCA_017312705.2 Penaeus japonicus | reverse complement strand
TATATATATATAAATATATATATATATATAAATATATATATATATATATATATATATATATATATATATATATATATATATATATATACATATGTGTGTGTGTGTGTGTGTGTGTATGTGTGTATGTATGTGTGCATGTGTTTGTCTGTATCAACATACATATCACACACACCAGCGAAAAGCGTAAAAAAAACTCCTAGATTATGGCCAGCGGCGTCCGGCCGACCTGGACGGACGGTAAAAGACACGCCGCGAGTGACCTTTTCCCGCCCGACCAAAGTGACCTTTCGGTAGCGATTTGCTTTGGCCGTGACTCTTGTTTTTTATTTTTTTTTTTATTATTATCTTATTGAGTTTTCTCATCGTTATCATCAGTGTCTTTATCATCAGTACCAGCATCATAGTCATCGCCATCATTATCATCACTAATAGAATTATTAACACTACATATCTTACAGTATTATGATATAATGATGTACTTCCTCGTATAATGATACTTATCAGTATTAACTTCATTGTTATGTTTAAACTATCTTTCACGTTATCATTATAATATTCCATCATCATTTAATTATATCAATCTTATCAATTATTACTACGTTTATTTCAAATATTACTACAACTATTACTGTTGCTACTATCATTATCATTATCGTTATAATAATAATAACAATAATAGTAAGATTTTTTAATCAGTTTTATATGTGTCATCAATATTACTATTATCATAATTATTATTACAATCATTGTAATTGTTATTATCATTATCATCATTATTATTATTATTATTATTATCATTATTATCATTATTATCATCATCATTTATTTTTATTACTAATACTCTAACAGCTACTCTTATCCTACTATTTTTATCATTATCATATCTGTTATACTTACTTTTATCATCATTACTACTATGGTCAGTATCATAATAATTAGTGTTACTATTATCGTTATTATTATAATTATCATGATAATTATTATCAACATCAATATCATTATTATTCTCAATTATTATTATAATTATTACTATTGTTATCATTATCATTAATATTGTTATCATTATCATTATTATTATTCTTATTATTATGTTATCATTATTATTATTGTTATTATTATTACTATTATTATTATTGTCATCATAATAATTTTTATTACCATTTTCATTATCCTTATTATTATCATTATCATTATTACCATTGTCATCATTAATGTTATCATTATTACTCCTATCATTACTATTATTATCGTTACCTCTATTATCAAGATTGTTATCATCATCATCATCATTATTGTTATCATTAACACTGTTGTTATAATTATCATCATCATTTTTATAATTATTACTGATATCACTTTTATGATAAACGATATCATGATTGTTATCACAATTATTATCATTATCCTCATTGTTGATATTTTTCATCATCCTCACTATCATTATTATCATCATGATTTATGTTATTGTCAATACCATAATCATTATTACAATGATAATGATGATAGTAGTGATGATCATGATAACAATGATAATAATGATAATAGTTATAATAATGCTAGTGATAATGATAATAGTAATGATAATGATAGTAATAATAATATTTTTTTCTATCATTACCATTATTATTATCATTATTATTATTTTCATTATTGCTTTCATTATTTTATTATCATCAATATTATTTTCATCATTATTACCATCATCATTATTGTGAATAGTATTATCATCGTCATCATTATCATTATTTACATCGTTATCATTTTTATCAACATCATTATCATTATCTTTATAACTGACATTACTATTACTATCATTATCATTATAATTTCTATTATCATTGTTGTCATTATAATCATTATTATTATTGATGCGATAATCATTATCATCATTATCATCATGACTATAATTATTACCCCATCTTTATTATTATAATTATCGTCATTATTAAGATTATCATCATTATTGTTATTTTCGAAGTTGAGATTACCATCATTATCAATATCATTATTATCATTATTGTCTTAGATTTATTATTATCGTTATCACCACCATTGTTATTATCATTATTATTATTACATCTACTTTGTTTGCTACAAATACTGCTATTCATTGATAAAATTGATAAATCGATAAAATACACTTATATTACTATTTCCATGAACATCTCAGTTGCTATTACTTATAATAATCAGAAACAGATGTGATTATTGAAAGTATGGATAACTTCCTTTAAGATGTTCTAGTCATGCATACTTCTCTAATAAACATGAGCCACCGAAAAAAATGGTGTGAACCGAAATATAAAAGTATCAACACTTCAAGAATGTGCGACCAATGACGAGGCAAGACTGGACTTTCTCCTTCGATTAGGCCACGCCCCTTCAATGCAGGAGCCCCGCCCACAGGAGGTGTGTTGCTAACGGTCATTTAATTTTGGGTGCTTGTTTCAGTGTTTTATCTAAATTATCTTTTATAGGTACGAGTTTACAGTAAAGGGCA
>BOPN01003626.1:87500-90000 GCA_017312705.2 Penaeus japonicus | reverse complement strand
ACCTGCTTTCAAACTCGCTTAACACATCACATAAATACCTGATATCTAATAGACGTCCCCGATTGAATTGATTAAGCAATCTAAGAATGACAATTGAAATTATCTAGACAGTGATTGCTGGTGGAGTTTATTTGTATATAAGACACAATGCTGTGCTTAGAATTGCTGGTGTTATTATCTGTATTAGATTAGCCTTAATATTTCCATTACCTGGACCGAACAATATTAATTATGATAGTTATTATGATGATGATTACTATGATTATAATGATAGTGATGATAATGATAATGGTAGTAGTAGCAGCAGTAGTAGTAGTAATAGTGATAGTAGTCGTGGTAATGTTGTTTGCTGTTAATGATGAATCAAAATGATAACGAAAATAGAAATAACCATTACGATAACAATAACGATAATAACAATGATGATAGTAGATGGGATGAGTAAAATGATGATGTTGATGATAATGGGAACAATTCTGAAAGTAATGATAGGATTGAGGATAATGATAGTAATACTATCAATAATGAAAATTATAAAGAAAATAATAATTATTATATTGGTAAGAATAAGAATAACAATAACAACAGTAACAATAATGATAATGATAAAAATAATAATAATGATGATGATTTTAACGATAATATTGATGATAATCATACAAAACAGCAATTATAATATAAAAGAATTAAAAAAGTGCCAGTAGTTTAATGATGATAGAGATAGTCATGATGGTAATCATAATAATTACTGCTATTGCTAGCACTTGTGATGAAAATAACAGTATCAACAAAAACACAATTCCTAAGAAATGATCATGATGATGATGATGAAGGTGGCGATAATGATTACTCTATTAATGATGATTATACAGATGATGATATTGCTAATAATAATGATACTAGGAATAACGGTGAGAAGAACAGTAACAGTTGTATTATCCAGAACATTGATTATAGATATATCAATGATGGAAATATTACCAACAATAAGAATGGTAACAATGATGATACAGTCAATAATGATAACACAGATAACAGTGATGTTCCATGATAATTATAAAGTTGATGATATCAGTGACAATGATGATGTAATGAAGTTCATGAAGATAACCATATAATGATATCAATGATGGTAATCACGACAATGATTATCAGTATCTGTAGTAGCAGTAACAGTAGTAGTAGTAGAGTAGTGGCAGCAGAAGTAGTAGTAGTGGGTGTAGTAGTAGCAATAGAAGTAGTAGCAGTAGTAGCAGCAGCATGAGAAGTAGAAACAGCAGCAGCAACAACAACAGCAGCAGTAGTAGTAGTAAAACAAGGATAATAAAAAATTGTGTTATTGCTGCTGCTAATATCAATAATTATGATAAGGATAATCGTAGTAATAACATGCAAAGTATAACCCTGACAAGAATATTATTTACATAATGTTATGTACATTATCAGTAGTGATAGAGATGATGATTAATACTGTTTTTTTCTATTTCTATCAATATCAGTATGAATATTATTGTGCTCATCATCATCTTTATCATTGTTGTTAATAGCGTGAATATTATCATTACCTCGGCTATTGTCATTAGTGTTATAATTACTCTGATATAACCATAATGAATGTTATCGCCATGACCATCATCATTATCTCAAAAGCTGTTGGCAATAATGAGAAAGTCATGTAAAAATAGTGCCCTTGGACACGTTCCAAGGGCTTATCCCAGACCACGATGTCTTATTCGCACAGAGGAGGACTTCTTGCCTTTTCAAGGTTGTCATTAGAAGGTTTTGTTTCTATCAGTCTCTGCTGTTCATCACCTCCAGTATTGATGATGTGCATCCATCTGTATCATTTCTTTAGACTTTTTTGCCAACTTTTTTTCCCTCGTCATACCTGTCATTATTCATTTTTTTGCCAATTCAATTCCTCTTTCAAATATATACATAATGGAGTAACGACATCAGAAAAACGCCACAACAAAACCAGTATTACCGT
This sequence comes from Penaeus japonicus, assembly GCA_017312705.2. Lineage (NCBI taxonomy): Eukaryota > Metazoa > Arthropoda > Malacostraca > Decapoda > Penaeidae > Penaeus > Penaeus japonicus. Next base: position 88,010 of record BOPN01003626.1, on the reverse strand, counting down.
ACTTCCCCATCTGCCCTAGCGCGTCGAGGCGGCACCCAGGAAACTTCAACGCACGAGTAAATAGTGATCCGTCAGACTTTCCATTCCAGTTAAGGTGTTGCCGTAGAGATGGCGCTATTAACGCTAATGATGATGGTGAAAGTAGAGTTGGCTGAGTAGATGAGAGGTAGAAACCACCGTAGATCATAGCTTCATTGGTATAAATCTTTAGCGACGCTGTGATCGCTATAGTAACGACTGGAGGAGTAGTTTTTGTGCGAAAGTCAAGACCCTCTTTTTCTATTGACGTGTCCTTTTTGGGGGCATCGCCAAGGACACCCACATGCCTCGAAGGTCATTTTTCTTGCGTACACTACTTTACAACGTTCATTTGAGGTCTCTTAATAAACCTCAATTGAAATAATATAATAAACACATTCCAATACTAATAGACATTTCCATGCATTATATATAGCCATATACTTATGTCTTGTTTAGGCGATCCAATTTCGCAATGCTCATCACCGTAAC
>BOPN01003626.1:65000-70000 GCA_017312705.2 Penaeus japonicus | reverse complement strand
CAAACCGCCATGGGGGACAAAGTTCGCCTTGTGACGTAATCAGAGGATAATTAACCCCAATCTGACCCCCTTCTCCCCGTAATCACCAAGGTAATCAGAGTCGTGAGGAAAGAGAAGACTCTAAGGAAGAAAACACCTTGATTATTACCTGCCCTTTAATTGTCATCATTATATATTCTCATTACAAATGATTGTTTTGAAAGTGGAGGGAAAGGAAGGGAGGAAGATGAGAGAGAATATGAGAGTCGGAAGGTGAGGTAGAGAGAGATGAATAGAAAGGCCAACGGAATGAGATAGATCGATGGATTTATATAGAGAGAGATGGATAGAAAGATACAAACATTGGTAAAAAAAAGTACACACAGAGAGAGAGAGAGAGAGAGAGAGAGAGAGGAGAGACAGAGATAGAGAGAGAGGAGAGAAAGAGAGACAGAGACGAAGACAAAGGCACAAAGAAAAACAGATTCCTCTCCCAAAGCAACAACACAAAGAAATGATTAAAATGAGATTACTGGCGGCCATCTTTCACTTCTGTCCCTCCCCGATACCCCTCTCCCCCCTCCCCCTTTCTCTCCAAACGTCCTTACTCTGATACCTATATACTTTCTCTCTCCCCCTCTCTCCCTACCATACTCCCCCCTCCCCCCTCCCCTACCTCCGAACGCAGCAGGTAAAAGCAGAGGAGATTGAGTCTTGAAGTGCCTGCTAATTGCTCTGTTTCACCTGCGATCTTGGTCACCGCCCTTCCTTATTTGGGGAAAGGGGGAGGGGTGGGGGGCGGTGGAGGACTATTACTGTTTTTTTTTTCGATGTTATTGCTTTCACTTTCTTTGATTTTGTTATAGGCCTAATGACTGACGTTTTTCGGTTCTTTGTCTGACTTTATTCTTGAAACATAATCAGACAGCCTTCCAATAGAAAAAAAAAAATCGAATAAACATCATAATATCCCCTTTATCATCCTCAAAGAAACATCCTAATACAAGAGTCTTAATCCTAGAATAATACAATCCATCCCAATAAAAAAAAGAAAAAAGAAAAAAAAGATGGAGATGTAGCTAAGCGCGGAATCAACGGTGAAGGTAAACAACTTAATAGGTTCCTCTGTTGTCGTCTACCTGCGGTCCCACGGTGAAAATAATCGGGCGCTTGATTTTCTTTTGTTATTCCCTTTTTCTCTTATTGTTGTTGTTGTTGTTGTTGTTCTCGCTTGGTAACAGTTAACTTGGGTCAGGTAAGATGTTTGTTTTGTATGTTTGTGTTTATGTTTCGTTATGTATGTTTTTTTTTATGTTTGTGTTTATGTTTCGTTATGTATGTTTTTTTTATGTTTGTGTTTATGTTTCGTTATGTATGTTTTTTTTGTATGTTTGTGTTTATGTTTCGTTATGTATGCCTTTTTATGTTTGTGTTTATGTTTCGTTATGTATGTTTTTTTGTATGTTTGTGTTTATGTTTCGTTATGTATGCCTTTTTATGTTTGTGTTTATGTTTCGTTATGTATGTTTTTTTTATGTTTGTGTTTATGTTTCGTTATGTATGCCTTTTTATGTTTGTGTTTATGTTTCGTTATGTATGTTTTATTTTTTGTATGTTTGTGTTTATGTTTCGTTATGTATGTTTTTTTATGTTTGTGTTTATGTTTCGTTATGTATGCCTTTTTATGTTTGTGTTTATGTTTCGTTATGTATGTTTTTTTTATGTTTGTGTTTATGTTTCGTTATGTATGCCTTTTTATGTTTGTGTTTATGTTTCGTTATGTATGTTTTTTTTATGTTTGTGTTTATGTTTCGTTATGTATGCCTTTTTATGTTTGTGTTTATGTTTCGTTATGTATGCCTTTTTATGTTTGTGTTTATGTTTCGTTATGTATGCCTTTTTATGTTTGTGTTTATGTTTCGTTATGTATGTTTTTTTTATGTTTGTGTTTATGTTTCGTTATGTATGTTTTTTTTATGTTTGTTTATGTTTCGTTATGTATGTATGTTTGTTTTTATTCATTTATCTTATAACCTTTTTCATAGGTTTGATTTTATAACTTTGTGATCATGATTAATGATTATGATTATGATTATGAAATCAATAGTAATAATAACGATAGTGATAACAATCATATCAATTGTGATAATGTTGATGATAATGATAATAATGATAATGAAGACAACGATAATAATGACAATAATGGTAGTAGTAATAATAATGATAATGATGATAATGATAATCCTAATAATGATAATAATGATAGTGGCAATGATATTAATGGCAATGATAACGATGATAATAATGATAACATTAATAACGGTATTGGTGATGATAACAATAATAATAACAATAATAATGATAATAATAGAAATAATAACAATAATAGCACTACCAATAATAGTAAAAGTAATGCTAATAATGATAATAATTATAATGATAATGCAAATTATAATCTTAATGATGATATGATGACAATGATGACAGATATTAAAGAAAGAAATGAAACAAGGGAAGAAATGAAAGAACAGAAAAATGAAGGAAAGAAGTCAAAGAAATAAATCAGACTAAGAAAACAAAGACACAAAGAAAAAATCAAGGAAAGAAATAAACCAAAGAAAGAAATATAACAAAATAAGAAATCAAAGAAAGAAATATAACAAAGAAATATATAATCCAAAGAAATAAATCAAAGAAAGAGATAAACCAGAAAAGGAAATCAAAGAAAGAAAAGAACAACAAAAAGAAATCAGAGAAAGAAAGAAATCAAAACAAGAAATAAACCAAAGAAAGAAATAAAACCGAAAAAGAAACCAAAGAAAAAAGAAAATAAAGAAAGAAATCAAAGAAAGAAATCAAACGAAGAAATAAACCAAAGAAAGAAATCAAAGAAAGAAAAAACAAAGAAAGAAATTAAAGAAAGAAAGAAACCAAAGAAAGAAATCAAAGAAAGAAATCAAAGAAAGAAATAAACCCAAGAAAGAAATCAAAGAAAGAAATAAACCGAAGAAAGAAATCAGAGAGAAAAATAAACCAAAGAAATAAACCAAAGAAAGAAATCAAACAAAGAAATAAACCGAAGAAAGAAATCAGAGAGAAAAATAAACCAAAGAAATAAACCAAAGAAAGAAATCAAAGAAAGAAAGAAATTAAAGGAAGAACTAAACCAAAGAAAGAAATAAACCAAAGAAAAAAATAAACCAAAGAAAGAAATCGAAGAAAGAAATAAACCAAAGAAATAAATAAAAGAAAGAAATAAAACCAAGAAAAAAATCAAATAAAGAAATAAACCAAAGAAAGAAATTAACCAAAGAAAGAAATCAAATAAAGAAATAAACCAAAGAAAGAAATCAAAGAAAGAAAGAAATCAAAGAAAGAAATCAAAGGAAGAAAGAAATCAAAGAAAGAAATCAAAGAAAGAAAGAAATCAAAGAAAGAAAGAAATCAAAGGAAGAAAGAAATCAAAGAAAGAAATCAAAGGAACAACGAAATCAAAGAAAGAAATCAAAGAAAAAAAGAAATCAAAGAAAGAAATCAAAGAAAGAAAGAAATCAAAGAAAGAAATCAAAGAGAGAAATCAAAGGAAGAAATCAAAGAAAGAAATAAACCAAAGAAAGAAATCAAAGAAAAAAAGAAATCAAAGAAAGAAATCAAAGAAAGAAAGAAATCAAAGAAAGAAATCAAAGAGAGAAATCAAAGAAAGAAATCAAAGAAAGAAATAAACCAAAGAAAGAAATCAAAGGAAGAAAGAAATCAAAGAAAGAAATCAAAGAAAGAAAGAAATCAAAGGAAGAAAGAAATCAAAGAAAGAAATCAAAGGAAGAAAGAAATCAAAGGAAGAAATAAACCAAAGAAAGAAATCAAAGAAAGAAAGAAATCAAAGGAAGAAAGAAATCAAAGCACTTCATTCAACCTCTTTTGGCACCTATTCTCCTCCTCCTTCTTCCATCCACCCTCCCTCAGAACCGTTTCCTCCTTTTCCTCTCTATGGCACCTCCACTTAACCTATTTTGGCACCCCTCTCCTCCTCCCCCTCCTCCTCCATCTCCTCCTCCTCTTCCATGGTACCCCATTCAACCTCCTCTGGTACCCCCTCCCTCCTCCATCTCCACCTCCTCTTCCATGGTACCCCATTCAACCTCCTCTGGTAACCCCTCCCTCCTCCCCCTCCTCCTCCTCCATCTCCACCTCCTCTTCCATGGTACCCCATTCAACCTCCTCTGGTACCCCCTCCCTCCTCCCCCTCCTCCTCCATCTCCTCCTCCTCTTCCATGGTACCCCATTCAACCTCCTCTGGTACCCCCTCCCTCCTCCCCCTCCTCCTCCATCTCCACCTCCTCTTCCATGGTACCCCATTCAACCTCCTCTAGTACCCCCTCTCTCCTCCTCCTCCCCTTCTATGACAAGCCCCTCCTCTCTACCCCCCTCCCTCTCCCTCCCCCTCCTCCCCTTCTATGACAAGCCCCTCCTCTCTACCCCCCCCCCTCTCCCTCCTCCTCCTCCCCTTCTATGACAAGCCCCTCCTCTCTGCCCCCCTCCCTCTCCCTCCCCCTCTTCTAGAGATGTGGTAATAGCTTGCCAAATAAAGTGATAGATGAGTGAAGAGCGTAGAGTGTTGAGTGGGTTGAGAAGATGATGTTCAAGATATCAGAATGAAGAGGAGCAGACTGAGGAGAATAATTAATGATGACAGTAGGGGTGATAGTAACAGTATTATTAATAGTGATAGGAATTGAGGTATGAATAATACTAAACGTAAATGTAATGATACTGAAATTAGCAATAACAACACAAAAACACGAGAGTACACACTCAAAAACAAACAAACAAACAAACAAACAAAAACACACACATACACAACAAATACACACAAATACGTAGATAAATCGATATATAGACCGATATATGTAGCAAGCTAATATCAAATAAGACTATACACACTTGCATATATACGCACATATATCTATATCACTTACACGAAGACAGACAGACATGAAAAGGTCACAGTGACCCTCTACAAC
>BOPN01003626.1:60000-62500 GCA_017312705.2 Penaeus japonicus | reverse complement strand
CTCTCTCTCTCTCTCTCTCTCTCTCTCTCTCTCTCTCTCTCTCTCTCTCTCTCTCTCTCTCTCTCTCTCTCTCTCTCTCTCTCTCTCTCTCTCTCTCTCTCTCTCTCTCTCTCTCTCTCTCTCTCTCTCTCTCTCTATCGCCCACTTTATGCCCTTCCAGTGGTGCCTTTCCCTCACACCCTTGGGCACTACCCCCCCTTCCCCCCCTCTTCCTTCCTCCCCTTCTCCTTTCCTTCCCTCTTGCCCTTTCTCCCCCCTCCCCCTCCCCCTCCCACCCCTCCCCCTTGCCTTATCTCACCTTCCCACTTCTCCTCCCTTCCCTCTCCTTCTGTCCTTCCTTCTTCCTCCACTCCTCCTCTCTCCCCTATCCATCTTCTTCCACCTCCTCTTCCACCTCCATCTCCTCCCCCCTCCCCCCTCCTCCTTATCTTTCCCCCCACACAATCGCTTGGTGTCTGAGGGGTAGGGGAGGAGAGAGGGGGATGGAGGAAGAAGAAGAAGAAGAAGAAGAAGAAGAAAAAGAAGAAGAGAGAGAGAGAGGGAGATAGAGATCTAATCAAGAAAAATATATAGAACATTAAAGAAAAGATATAGACAATCATCCTTATATTTGTGAGGAATGAGGAAAGAGAATAAGAGAATAAGAGAAACGATGATGATGATAAGAATGATAATGGTGATGATAATGAAAATAATGATAACGTTGATAATAGTGATGTTGATAATCATAAAAATAATAACAATAATAATGATGATAATGATAATAAAAATGATAAAAATGATGATGAAAAGTTGAATACTGATAACAATAATAATGATAATGATGGTAAGGATAAGGATGATGACAGTCATACTGATAACAGTGATAATGATTATCATTATCAGTGATGATGATAATGATAATAATGATAGTAGCAATAATGATAATGACAATAATGATAAGATATGTAATAATGGCAATATTGATAATGATATGAAAATAATAATAACGATAGTAATAAAAATATAATAATGATGATAATAATAAAGACACTGATAATAATGATAATGATAATGACAGTTACAGCATTAATATCAATGAGAAGAATAATAGTAATAGTAATGATGATAATGACGACAAAGATGATGATCATATTGATATTAATTATAATAACAGTATCAAAAAGAATATATTAATTACAGTTATGGTGACGATAACATTTCTTAATTTGGAATGGATAATAACTAAAATAACCACGAAATTATAATCTTCATACTAATGATGATATGATAATGATAGTGATGATGATGGGGATGATGAAAATGGTAGCAGTGATGGTGATGATGATGATAAAAATGATTATAATAGTAGTGGTAATGTTAAAAGTGGTAAAACGATTACAACAATAATGATGATAATAATTATGATCATAATGATAATGATAATATTAATAACAATAACAATTACAATAAATATAATAATAATAACAATAGTGATGATAATGATAATAAAAATAAACCAGTGATTATGATAATTATATCAATATATTTTTTTAAACTAACAATAATGATAATAGAAGTAGCAATAATATTGGTAATGATACTAATAGTAATAACAGTGGTAATGATAACAACGATATTAATAATATCAATAATAACAATAATTACAATAATGACAACAAATAGTAACAATAAAAGCAATGAAAGAACAATCAAAACAATAACCATAGTGATAATAACCATAATAATGGAAACAAGTGCAGAAGAAACAAGCAAGCAACCAAACAGACAGCCGAAATAAGGCCATACCGCAGTGGCCGAAGCGCACTCCGCCCAAGGGCATGGCGAGGGCGGAGGAGAACCGAGTCGTATGTGGAAGGTGGAACAGGGAGGGGGGAGGGGGAGGGAGGGGGGAGGGGGAGGAGGGGGAAGGTCTATAAGGAAAAGGGGGTGGGGATGGGGGCGAGTGGGGGAGGGAAGGCCTATGGGGAAGAGGGAGGGGGGGGGGGGGAGGAGGTGAAGGTGGAGGTTGAGGAAGAAGTGGATGAAGAGGAGGAGAAGGAGGAAGAGGAGATGGTGGAGGATGAGGAGGAGGTGGAGCAAGGAGCAGTAGGAGGTAGAGGAAGAAAAGGGGAGCAGAAGGAGCAGGAGGAAGAGGAGGAAACTCGCGAGAAAGAGGAGGAGAAGGAGAAGGAGAAGGAGGAGAGACCGGTAGGAGTAGGGTGGAGGGAAAAGAGGGAAGGAGAAAGGGGAGGGTGGGGGCCAGGGGGGGGGGGAGCGGATGAGGAGGAGGGTAGATCGAGAGTAAGGAGTATGGGTAGGGGGGAGGGAGGGGGAGGGGCGGGGCGACAGGCTTTGTAGTGCAGCGAATCTCTTCTTTTTCGTCAGTCGACGTCAGGAAGCCAGACAGGGAAGATGTTGTCAGTGACTGTGCTCATCGCCGGGCTTGCCCTCGCTGCGGGTGAGTTAGCTCTTTTTTTTTTTTTCTTTTCTTTTGGCTAAGATAATCTTGTCTTTTATA
>BOPN01003626.1:45000-50000 GCA_017312705.2 Penaeus japonicus | reverse complement strand
GGTTCTTTATGCACTTCGATCAAAGGACGATGACCTTTATTTGAATCTGTAAACGGTACCATTTTCATGTACGGAATGACTTTCCAAAGTGAAAACGTGGATTTTGCGTGACTGCTTTACGCACGAGTTGATGGGAGACTTTGGCACAGTTTCCCCTCCAGTGAAGCGGCGTTTTCTTTAATGGACTGGAATAAAGATCATATTGAACTAATAACAGCAATGGTACTCATAGTTAAAGCGATAACGCTTGTTCATTCGGATATTTGAAGAAAGTGAAGCACAATAATAAAAAATATAGACATATAGAGAGATGTACACCCCCCCCCACACCGCCCCCTACCACTACCAAAATTTCTCCCCATTCATTCCATCCTGTTCCATATCGTTAGGACTATCCACCCCCACCCCCTTCGTTGCATTCTCCCTGTCTCACGCCTCTGTCTCTCCGCAGAACCCCCAAGCAATTCCAGCGTCTACTGCCCCCGACTCCACGGTATCTTCGCTGATAACAAGTTCTGCAACAAATACTACACCTGCATCGACGGCCTGCACACGGTCACCGAATGCCCTGCTGGCCTGCACTTCGACAGGAAGACTGGAACCTGCGCTTGGGAAGCTGCGGCAGGAAGGACTAACTGCGCGGATGAGAAGAGTGAGTTCTTGGGTCGAGGGACGTCGGCCAGAAAAAGGGTTCTCACACTGGGTTCGCGAACGGGGAAGACAAGGGTTCTCACCAGGTTCATGAAGGGGAGGACAAGGGTTCTCATACTGGGTTCACGAAGGGGGAAGACAAGGGTTCTCACCAGGTTCATGAAGGGGAGGACAAGGGTTCTCATACTGGGTTCACGAAGGGGGAAGACAAGGGTTCTCACCAGGTTCATGAAGGGGAGGACAAGGGTTCTCACACTGGGTTCACGAAGGGGGAAGACAAGGGTTCTCACCAAGTTCATGAAGGGGAGGACAAGGGTTCTCACACTGGGTTCACGAAGGGGGAAGACAAGGGTTCTCACCAGGTTCATGAAAGGGGGAAGACAAGGGTTCTCACGCTGGGTTCACGAAGGGGGAAGACAAGGGTTCTCACACTGGGTTCACGAAGGGGGAAGACAAGGGTTCTCACTCTAGGTTCACGAAGGGGGAAGACTCTCTCTGGGTTCACGAAGGGCTAGGCTAATGGTTGTCACATTGGGGTTTACGAGGGATTCGTGCAGGGATTCTCACGCTGGAATTCAGGAAATCTCACATGAGGTTGTCACAGGTTTTCATAACAGGGTTTTGCAAGGTGATAGAGATGGGTTTGAAAGACGAGGGGTTCACGAGGGGATAGGGAAGAGGTTCCCACACAGAGAGGTTTACAAAGTGTTAGGGAAGGGGTTCAAGGATTAAGGTTGAGGCTGGGATACACGAGAGATTAGGGCAGGGGTTCTCACACTAGGTTCAAAAGGTTAGAGTAGGGGTTCAGCTATGGGAGCTTCACGAGGGGTTAGAGCAAGGGTTCAAAGCCAAAGGTTCACAAGGGATTAGGGCAGAGGTCCTCACAGGGGAGTTTATGGGGCGTTAGGGTAGGGGTTCTTATTCTGAGGTATGATGGATCGGGCAGAGGTTCGAAGACTGGGGTTCAATAGGGGTTAGGATCAGGTTTCTCCCACTAGGGTTTAGGAGGAGTCTGTTGAGAAGGGGTTCCAAATAGTACAATACATAGGAAATCGGCAAAAGAAGCGTATTGACTGAAACATGAAGCATGATGTCAAAGCTTACCCGCTTAGTAATGTAACAATAGTATATTCCCTTTTCGACAATAAGCAACGCAGAACCTTTTAACACTGTTTTAGATTGGACGGATATTGTAGTTGATTGATTCGGAGCTTAGTCTGTTTAAGGTGCAGGGAAATAGTGACGTATTTTGATATTCTTTCATGAAAAGAGGATTGGATTAGCAAGCGTATATATAGGCATGTTTTGAGTAGAAGAGTTGATGCATTTAAGATAATAGCCTTGACAGTTTGTTAAGAAATACATGCAAAATGGGGGGTGAAATTATATTTTTCCTTCTATTACCATTTTTATATTTGTTATGCTAAATCGAGTTTGTGTTCTTTTCAGAAGAACTTTTTTTTGCGTTATACTTTACCTCAAGTTATCAATCATTAGTTTTTTCAGATTATGTATAAACTGCCTACATTTTTCAACAACCATGATTATTTGTTAGTTATAAATAAGATTACATAAAAATATTGAAATAATTCTACATAAATCAGAGGTAGAAAAATATGTACGTATATACTTGCATCATAATACATTCATTTTTGCATAACTTGTGCAGTGTTCATAACTTGCACAATCTTCCTATATACACTTAACTGATATGAGAGTGACCAGTTAGTTCCCATCCAGAATGCTGCACACTCTGCATCATGATTCGAGGAACCCAGACCGGGACCTGCACCATAATGCTGCGTCCAAACCTAATGCCAATGCTGCTAAACTATTCACAAGATCTTGCTCGGCGGTCTTATTTTTATTGTTGTGATGCTGTTGATGCTTCTAAATCTCCCAGGATTTTCCAAACAGTTTTTCCAAAGTCCATTAGATATCACTTAACTATTTCATCATATTCCCTTTAATTTCCCTCTACCGTTTTTTCGTTATGTTTGTCCTTTGATTTAACTCAATCATTTTATTATATCCCCTTTAATTTCCCTCAACCGTATTTTTTGTTATTTTTATCCTTTGATTTCACTTAACCATTTTGTCGAAATCTTTTAGGCTCCACTCAACTAACTACAATTCCCTTTCTTCTTTTTTCGAAATCCCAAAACGCGAAAGCCACTAAGCACACTACACGAAGTCTCTACCCGCCCACCCTTCCACAGAATGCAAATTCCAAAGGGAAACGGTCACTAAGCCAAGTCTCACGCATCACAAAGGGCACTCTCAAAGCCCCTCGGTACCTCAGCAAAGCCTTGCGCCAAACCTAAGGCACTCATAAAGCCATTCGGTCATTAAGCCACAGATGGCACTCTCAAGTCAAAGCCACTTGCAAAGCCACTCGATCACTCAGCCTCGCTCCCGCCCACAGAATGCATCAACGACTTCTGCTGCGAGGGCGCCCAGGACTTCGTGGACGGCGAGGGCCGCTCCGTGCCCCACCCCGCCTTCCCCAACCTGGTCGACTGCCAGAAGTTCTACGTGTGCCACAACGGCATCAACCCGCAGGAGGCCTCGTGCTCCCTCGGCCAGGTCTTCAACGAGGAAACCATGATGTGCGACTACCCGGAGAATGTCTTCGCTTGGTGAGTGTTGCCCGTTGCCCGCCTGCGGGGGCGTGCTGCCCGAACGATCCTGCGCTTATGTAAACTTGATCTCACTTAAAAGCATGCTCTGATACAGATACACGCAGGTATGTATCCGCACACATATACACGCATGCATGTACGCAAGCAAGTAAACAAACATACACACACACACACACACTTACATACACATACACACAAAAAAAAAAATAATAATAATAATAACACACACAATTCACACACAAACAAGCAAACAAACAAACATACACACTCACACACACACTTACACACATACACACACATGCAAACCCAAAAAGATAACGCACACACAATTCACACATAAACAAGCAAGCAGACAAACACACACATACACACACAAAAAAAAAATAATAACACATACAATTCATTACAATCATAACTGTTTACAGCCATGTTAAAACTAACGCCAACAGTATGATTAGATCGCCAGTATCGTAACTTGATAATTGCCACTCCTTCTTCTCTCCTGTATGTTGTTCAGTGGAAATTTCAAAAGACAAAAAAGTTCACCGTAGTAAGTAACTGTACTGTTGTGTAATGCTTATGTTTATTCTTCTTTTTGAACAATAACATTTTTGATTTAAGGTTTTGATAGATTTGATGAATATATAGTTTTTCATGGTAGATAAATTATTGATTGTTATAACAGAATGGTCCGTGGTTTGCTCATACATCAACCAACTGGTAACTCCATCATACTCTCTCTCTTTCTCTCTCTATCTATCTATCTAAATATATCTATATCTATCTAAATATCTATCTATCTATCTATATATATATATATATATATATATATATATATATATATATATATATATTTATATATGTATATATGTGTATATATATATATATATATATATATATATATATATATATATATGTGTGTATATATATATATATATATATATATATATATATATATATATATATATATATATATATATATATATATATATATATTTATATATATATATGTATATATATGAGTGTGCGTGTGTGTGTGTGTGTGTGCGTGTGTGTGTGTGTGTGTGTATGTGTGCGTACTCACACACACACACACACACACACACACATGTGTGTGCACATATATATATATGTGTGTGTGTGTGTGTGTGTGTGTGTGTGTGTGTGTGTGTGTGTGTGTACACGAATACACACACACACACATATGTATTAATATATATATATATATATATATATATTATAAATATATTATAAATATAAATAGATAGATAGATAGATAAATATAGTTGGGGCTCTGTTTCTTCTGCCAGTTTTTATCACCTCTAGTCGTTAGTTTGTTTTTCTCTCACCCTACGTTTGAGGAATCACAGAAAAATAACATGGCACTCTGTACTGAGACTGGATAAGAGAGAGAGAGAGAGAAAGAGAAAGAGAAAGAGAGAGAAAGAGCAATGCCCAGAGTAAAGAGGCAGCCAAAGAATACCAGAATACCATTAATGCTAACCATTGCCTTCCAGCATCGGATGGTACCGCGACCACCCCGCCTTTGCCGATTATTACGATGAAAACGGCACGCCCATCAATCCCTCGATCGGAAACGAGGATGTCGTAGCGTAAAGGAAACGCATATCTGTGCAGTGCATATTCTCTCACTCTGATGCAGTTTCTTACGCATTTTTTCCTTCTTGTCTTGTCGAGTATGAGGAG
>BOPN01003626.1:35000-37500 GCA_017312705.2 Penaeus japonicus | reverse complement strand
AAAATAAATGAAAACAAATAGAAAAAGAAGATTGAGAATCCGAGGTTGGAAAATCACAGCGTTTTGGAAAGAGAAAGAGAGAGAGAGATGAAAAGTAGTCACAGTAGTCACAGGAGGCAATAAAGCAATAATAAAAGATATAAAAAAAGGACTCGAAAGGACAAAAACGATTAATAAGAACGATTTAGGTTCAAAACGAGGCGAAGAAACAGTATACAGAAGAAGAGGGATGTGAAGGGGGGAAAAAAGAGGGAAAAAAGGTCGAAAGGGAAAAGAGGGTCCTAAAACTCGGGGAGGGGGAAGGGGAGGGGATGGATAGAGGAGAGGGGTGATGGGGTGGGGTGGGGGTGTGGGGGTGTGGGGGTGGGGGCGGGGGGAGGGCGAAAGGGGTTGAGCAAGAGACAGGACTCCACATATTCAAACCGGTTGAATTCTGTCAGGATTTTTTTTTCTTTCTGTACCGGACACGGAGGGTCTTTGGGGGGAAGGGGGCTAGGGGGTGGGAGGTGGGTGTAGGGGGGGAGGGGGAGCGTTACATGTTGACCTCCAGTCTTCTTGCATGACCTTTTAACCAGTCTTTTTGTATTGCCCCATTCTGAGCGGTTGCCTGACTCTACACTCATTATGATTCTCTCGTTGCATATATTAATGGACAGACATTACAATGGCAACATTTCCATGAGGAAAAAATACAATAGAATGAAGAAGAACAATGATAATGAAAATGATGATGATGATGCCAATAGAAAGGATAATAATGATGGCAATGGTGATCAAAATGATTATGGAAACATCAATCATGATGAAGGTAAGGATGACAACCATGATGATGATGATACTCTGAAAATGAAATAATAATATTAATTGCAACATTAATGATAATGATTAATGCAAGGTGAGTGATATTAAGAATGCTAATGATGCTGATGATGATAATATTGATGGTGATAAGGATGATAATTGTAATAACAACAAAAACAACAACAACAACAGTGGAAATAACAATAATGATTATGATAATTAGGATGTTAATGATAGCATCATAATGATTATATTGGTAATGATAATAACGATGATAATAATAAAGATTAATTATAATGAAAAGAATAATGGTAATAATAATGATAAGAATAATGAAGATGATGATAGTGATAATGATGATAAAAACATCAACAAGAACAATTATAATACCGACAATGATTATAATGATGATAATATTAATGAGAATAACAATAATCATTCTAACAATAATGATGATAATAGTGTTAATGACAACAATAATATTGATAATGATAAGAATAGCAATAATGAATATATAGATACTGAAATAATAATGATAAGAAAAGTAATAATGATAATGATAACAATAGTAGTAATAATAATGATGAGGGTAAATATAAAACGGTGATAACAGAGGGATAATGATAATGGTAATAGTAGGAATAGTGACGATGATAACAATGATAACAATGATAATTCTACTAATAAAAATGATAATGAGAAAAATAATACTAATACTGATACTGACAATTATGATAGTAATGATACTGATAACCATCATGATACAAATACTAATGATTATAATGATAATATTCATCACATCAATAGTAACAGTTATGGGAATACTATTAACTGACACAATGAATTAAAGGATTTTCTAAAGGTTAGAGATAAGTATCAATTAACAACAATAGGAATAGATATATGAAAAAGACAAAATGAATATGATAATGATGATGGTCATAATAACAAAATTGATCTAGTTTGGATGCTATGAATAGTAATAACAGGTTAAAAAACACACTCATAGGATTATATTAGTTAATCATTATGAGGATTATGATAACAACAATAATGATGATGATAATTACCGAATTAATGACACTGATTGCAAAAGCTAATGCTATTGATGGTAGCCACAATGATTGCAATGTCAGTACATTAAACAATTATTGCAACCGCAATAATGATAATTAGGAAGCAATGTTGATTACTTGTGCAATATTCGCTCTCTCTCTTTCTCTTTCTCTCTCTCTCTCTCTCTCTCTCTCTCTCTCTCTCTCTCTCTCTCTCTCTCTCTCTCTCTCTCTCTCTCTCTCTCTCACTCTCTCTCTCTCTCTTTCTTTCTCTCTCTCTCTCTCTCTCTCTCTCTCTTTCTCTCTCTCTCTCTCTCTCTCTCTCTCTCTCTCTCTCTCTCTCTCTCTCTCTCTCTCTCTCTATATATATATCTCTCTATATATATATATATATATATATATATATATATATATATATATATATATATATATATATGTATGTATATATATGAATATATATATATATATATATATATATATATATATATATATATATATATATATATATATATATATATATATATATATATATATATATATAGATATATATATATATATATATATATGTATATATATATATATATATATATATATATATATATATATATATATTATATATATCTGTCAATCTATCTACCTCTGCT
>BOPN01003625.1:119441-124441 GCA_017312705.2 Penaeus japonicus | reverse complement strand
ATATATGTGGTATATAATTTGAATGTTATTACTATTACCATTTCTAACTACTAATACCAATAGTACTATCACTACTACTGAGTACTAACAAATTTAAACTACTATTATCATTTTTATTTCACCCTGACAGCTGGCTTGATATTTTGCTATCATGTTTTTTTTGTTTTGTTTTTTTATACCCGAAACTGATGTTCGAATTCCGTTTTTGTTCTTTGTATTTCTATATTATAACCCAACTTCCCTGCCGCTGCGAACCGCCTCCCACCTGGCGGGGATGCGGAGAGTGAGGGCGGAGAGTCGAGTAGGGGAGGGGAGGGGGTGGGGGCAAGTAGGTGTAGCCTCGGGGCAGGTACGAGACTGTGCCCTGGGGCGGTCCCCACCCCTCGGTATCCCCCTTCCTCCCACCCGCCGCCACCATTACCCCCCGAACGGCAAAACCACACCAGCATGAGGTTTCCATCCAGGGAATTTTCATCGACATATTTACTAACATACGCGTGCAAACAAAGAAGTATGCAATTGTAATAGATAAGCGATCATCTAATAATTTCTACCTATCAATCTAGACATGTGTATTTTCTTCTAGATATTTACACGAACCGACGAGACTACCTGAGGGAAAGCCCGACTCCACTAATCAATGCTAAACCCATTTTTATGGTTCCTGGCGGATTTGCGAGGGACGCGACTGATGCCCTAATTCCATGCGGGAATTCGGATTCTAGTCATTAGTCATGATTAAAGACTAAACTTTTATAAGTCGATGATTAGCATAAACGCAATTTTCAATAAATTGGCTCTACGAGCGTTTGTAACTAAACTTTGCAAATAAACACGAGTTCAAAATATGTTATGTATCCATTGCTAACCTGTTGCTGGACGGAAACAAAAACATTTCTAATGGCTGAGTTTACGTGTGAATCTTATGCGATGACCTTTGGCAATCCCCGCACGCTCGCTTGACCTCGGGTGAAAGCACAGCCTTTCAGTGGGAATTATATCCTCGTCCAGACCAAATGCTTGAATAGACTTGTATCTATGAATCTCTTACTTTCACTCTCTCTCTCTCTGTCATCCCCTCCCTATCCTGCGCTAATTGTCACTCCACACACACACAGACACACACACACACACACACACACACACACACACACACACACACACACGCACACACACACACACACACACTCACACACACACACACACAAATCATATTCGGAAATGTCAGGAATGCAAAGAAAAATAAGGTAAAAGATAAGAGAGAGACAGCCCAGTGCGTGGGTGTGTACGATGTAGCAAAGGAAGGGTTTAAGATAAGGAAAAGCGAAATAAAGAAACAGCGAGATTATCAGCAATAATCTGAGGCTTAGGGACCGGGTGGGGGTGACAGGCCTGGGCGTGAGACAGATCTAGGTGACTCGGGACACGACTCAAAGTGTCTCCCATGCCCTACCTCCCCCCCCCCCCCCCTCAACATGCCCACGGGCAGGGATCTGGAGCAAGAACTCAACCCTTGATGACTAACGATAGCGGAGATTCTTTCTAATACCTGTCCTGTCTTTGCCCCCCCCCACCCCCCCCTCCTTTCTCTCTCTCTCCCCCGGTCCCAAACACACCTACATCATCACTTGGGAAAATATGTCTCGGACGATGCCCTGAACCTTCGTCCCAAGATAGTTGTGGTTGGGGACTTCTTTTGTTCTCTCATATCCACAAATTCACGGACCTCTCTGTACACACACATTTCCTCTGCTATTTTCTCATAAATCATTTATTACAGTGGCTGTATTCACCAAAGCACCCGCACTGAAGGGCTCGCTTGAGGCTATGCTGAATAATAAAAGAGTAAAAATAAACATCTCCCGTTTCATAGGATGTTTCCAGATAGCCAGATACCCGGAAGAGTTTACTGTGCAAACACTTAACAGTAAGCAGGTCAGATATACTGCATTCGTTAATATTTCCAGGAGCCACAAACACACTCAGTAAAAGCGGGTTCATGTACTATAGTATATAAGCTCTGTTAAGCCCAGACTCTTTAAAGTATTCAGTATAGAACTACGCACGGATTTTCTTACGCATTAATTGTCATTGCTGGTTATCATCATCATTGTTGTTGTTGTTCCAATTTGTTCCCTCTTTTTTCTCTTTCTTCTTCTTCTTACTCTAATTATTATCATCTATTATCATCATCATCATCATCATTACCATTATCATTATAATCATCATCATCATTACCATTAATATTATTATCATAATCATTATTATTATCATTATTATCATTATTATTATTTTTATTATTGTTATTATTATTATTATTATTATTATTATTGTTATTGTTGTTATTATAGTTGCTGTTTATTATCATTATTGTTATCATTATTATAATTATCATTATCATCTTTTAATCATTATCATAATTATCTATATCATTATCACTAATATCATAATCACTAACACTATCACTATCATTATACTTACTATAAACATTACTTTTATTATTATCATCCTTTCTATCATTATTATCATCACATTATTACTGTTATTATCACAATTATAATAATAATTATCATTATAATTATTGTTTTCATTGCCATTATATTCATTATCATCACTATTGTCATTATTATTACAATTAATATTATTGATGTTATCGTTACTGCCATCATTATCCCTATTAGTATGATTACACTTATAATTATAATTATTGATGTCATAATTATCCTTATTAGTATCATGATTATCATCCTTATTATCCTCTTGCTCTGGAAACAGAATTGAGTATGGTGTGCTGTGACCAAGCAGATTTAGATCTCCTGTAGGAGGGTCGTTACGATAAATAATGCAAGCTTGACATTTTGCTGGTATTTGCTACGGCTGTTTGTTTAGGATTCTGTGGAAATCTCAGATGCTTTTCATTTTATATTTTCAAAAGGGTGTGTGGCCGTTCCCTCTTTCAAGTTTCTCCTTGAACGAAAAAATGTAAAAACGAATGAACAAAAAACGTTTATGATATTATATCTTTTTTTTTTATTTTCCGAACTTACTTATTTCTGTTTGGCTTCAAAGAATGGCGAGACACGTGGCAGATAATAAGAATAACGGGGATGTATGACTTTAGGCTAATTTTAAGATACCTTCTTACCCAGAAAAAAACAGCTTTCAAAGCAAGGGAAGAAAGTGAAGGGGATCGTCACATACGTTCATGTATATCACAAGATTACAGCGTCATTCTGTAGATTATCTTATTTAGGGGCGATCGTAATATGGAACCTTTTACGCATTACCAATAGACCCGAGAAGTTTACCCTTACAATATGGCAAACTAGCATAGGAAATGTATGACTCTTATGGCACTTGAAAAGGTTCATGATAAGTGAAAGGAAGTAATGAAAACCATCAATATCTAACTCCAAAATGTATATGGATTATAACAAAAGCCAAAAACAAAACAAAAAAAAAACATCTGAATTCCAAGATACCTTTACCCTTATTCTAAACCTGTATGTATTTTATTTTCTGTTTGGAAATGACGATTCGGAATAAAACAGTATTTTATTTAAATCCCTACTCTTAGGCTGTATGTAGTAGTAGTGATATCAAAGCAACCTAGTGGGAGACATTTATAATTGTTGTATGTTAGCAGGAGACCAGGCCTTTTGAAAGTGATTAAACAAACATCGTAAATTATGTATTCACTCGAATACAAGGCACACACAATAAACGCAATCAAGCCCGTTGATAATGATTTTATGTGTATGGGTCTTTGATAAAAAAAAAAAAAAAAAAAAAAAAATCAGAAGAGACACAAAAATAGCATCAATTAGTTATGATTTGTTTCTGTAAAAGTCACATATTTTGTAATTAGAAGAAATAATGGGCCCTACTACAGTAATATAACTGCATACTGCTTCAGTACCGTTCGGCTGCTAATTTTATGTAAAAATGAAATACAGACGAAATGGTCATTATATTTCCTATTTAGCGTTTTTCGAAGTGATATATAAATCATCACGTGTGTTTGTCCAACAAAATGTACTTCTTTTTCGTCTCAATATGTATTTCATTTTCTTCCATTCTCCAAAGACTTCAGGAAAACCAAATTCAAGACGAACACAAGAATTCCCCAGGACGTCCTATCATTTTCATTTGCAAAATCCTCTTTAATTTTTACCTAAACCTATTTACTTCGAGACGTGAAATTTTCTTTAATCAAAATATAGCTTCCTTCTTTTTGTCTAGGACTCTCTCCCTTCCTCTCTCTCTCCTCATTTTCTTTTTGGCTTTTGCTCGCCTCATCGCGTGCACGGCTGCAATGCATTCCTTTTCCTTTACTCTGATAATCCTTTTTCACATATTCATTCACATGTTTGTTTATAATTTAGTTCTTCATCATTTGGCACTTGTTTATTCCACCTTCAGGATTATTGCTCTGTCCTCTTAATTTTTGGTCTAATCCTGCTAAGTCGAGGCTCAATCTCAGCTTGCATTTAGTCTCTTTCTTTTTCTTTCATTTTCTTTTAGTTGTGAAATATATTAGTTTCTTATTGCCGCTCTCATTTCATTTTGATCGCAACTAATCTTTTGAAGCGTAGATATCTGATGGTTTATAGGCACAGTTTCTATCTCATTATCGGTATGATTATCACTGTGGATGATGAAGCTAATAATAAGTTGCATTGGCAGTTATTCCCAAGGCTTATAATTATGATCAGTAATACTGACATCTTTTGATTCATTTCATAACTGCATTGTCATTCTTGTTAGTGAATATCATTAGCCTATTGATAATGTTTACAAAACGTTGTTGATAAAAATACACTTTTAATTCGTATTACATCATATAGATATAAAACAAGCCAGTGACTTGAACGTGACAAAAAAAAAAAAAAAAAAAAAGAGAATGCAAGACCAAAATAATGAGAAAAAGCAACGCACCGATGGATTGATTTAGTCGAGGGGAAAAAACTCATTCAATATTCAGTATACATTATCCCCTC
>BOPN01003625.1:61941-66941 GCA_017312705.2 Penaeus japonicus | reverse complement strand
TTCTATTATCATTATCATTGTTATTGTTACTATCATCATATTTATTATTATTATCATCATTATTATCATAATAATCATTATCGTTACTGTTATCATTATCCTTATCATTATTATTATTTGTTATCCTTATTATTCGTATAATCATCATTGTCATTACTATCATATTTTATTGTTATTATCATCATCTTTATTGTATTATCCTTATCATTATTGTTATTATTATTATTATTATTATTATTATTATTATTATTATTATTATTATTAGATGTTATCATTATCAATGTTAGCAACATTATGATGGTTCTGTTTATCATTAGTAGTACTATTATCATCTCATCTTCATCTTCATCATCACCATCGTCATCGCCATCGTCATCTCCATCGTTATCGTCATCATCATCGTTATCGTCATCATCATCGCCATCATAATCATCATTATCCTTATCATTTCTGTTACAGGTAATTGTCATCATCATTTTAATTTTTAATTGCAGTTCTTCTAATACAAAAATTATTACCCTCACCGCAAAATTGATTCTAACCCCAATTAATCTTGCTCTTATCATGTGATTAGCAACATGTAGAAATATGAACAGTTCATAAACCCAGGAAAGCTTCAGTGTTCCCGTCTGACTAAATCCTTAAACCGAAAGCAGCTTTTACCTGATTTACGTACCAATAGTTTCGGACTTTGCAGGAAGGTAATCCTCTATTACTAAACAAACGGCTGTTCTTAATCTGAGCTTTGTGTGGTTATTACGAAATTATTAGTTTGTAAGCTATGCAGCTCTAACAAAGGTAAATTTCTGTATTAGAGTTATGCGAAATAAGATCAGCCACCCTGAATGAACAAATGTGTATTGTTCCAAGTTATGGGGAAAAGATGATTGAAGGAAAGAAACAGAAGGTCAAGTAGAAGAGAATACTGAAGAAAAGAAAAGAAAAGAAAAAGGTTATGCCATTGACTATAACTAAAGAATGCCAATAAAAGAGTTAATGAGATAATTGAAGAGAAGAAAAGCTTACAATTAAGATCGAGATGAAAATGTAAACAGGATGTATGCAAATTAAAGCTTGCTACATTAGATGTTGTTGCACTTTTATTCTGTACTGGATAATGAAATATTGTTAAGAAATATTTCATCGTCTCCGAGCAGTAGCCAAATGTTTGATAATATAGGAACATTTTTGTCCTTATTACGTACTCACACTGTCTGACTACGGTTAAAGGTAAAACAATTTGAATATGACAAGTACCACTTGAAAGTGATTATTAAAAGACTGTTGTATAGTATTTAATATTTTACTCATTCACTTATTATTACCCTTATTATTTTTATCAAATAAATTACAGAAATGTAGTATTATGCTATAGAAATACTGAAGCCTGTAATGATTCATTTTGCTTAATCAGCCAGATATACCGGCTGGTCGCTTGATTTTTCATTTTATCCAGGATCTATCATAAATATGATATGCAACTTTAATTAGACCGCGAGTTTCAAGCATATTGCAAAAGTGAACAGGGAAAAAATAATAATAATAATAGTAAGAAAGAACACGGCAGGACCTTAGGTTTAGTAGGTTTTACTTAAAATAGAATGTTTGTACAGATAAAACTATGAATTCCCATTCATTGTGTACAGCTGATGTATACATTTATTTTGTGCTCAAACATATCTGGTAAATCTTTAAAAAGGCATTATTCCACTTTTGATGTTCCTGTTATTCCACCCACACACAACCACACAAACACGTGTGTATGTATGTGTGTGCATGTATGTATGAATGTATGTATGTGTATATACGTGTGCATGTGTATGCGTGTAGTAGTAGAAGTAGTAGTTGTAGTAGTAATTGCAATATCATTATTATTATTATTTATT
Source organism: Penaeus japonicus (assembly GCA_017312705.2). NCBI lineage: Eukaryota > Metazoa > Arthropoda > Malacostraca > Decapoda > Penaeidae > Penaeus > Penaeus japonicus. The sequence continues at coordinate 65,055 of BOPN01003625.1, read as the reverse complement.
TATTATTATTATATATATATATATATATATATATATATATATATATATATATACATATATATATATATATATATATATATATATATATATATATATATATATATATATATATATATATATATATAAATATATATCTTGGCGAGAAAGAAAGAGTGAGAAAGAGAAAGAGAGAGAGAGAGAGAAGATCAGTTAATGACTCCAGCGGCACCTTGGTGAGGTAAGTGCACTTGGCGAGAAAGAAAGAGTGAGAAAGAGAAAGAGAGAGAGAGAGAGAAGATCAGTTAATGACTCCAGCGGCACCTTGGTGAGGTAAGTGCACTTGGCGAGAAAGAAAGAGTGAGAAAGAGAAAGAGAGAGAGAGAGAGAAGATCAGTTAATGACTCCAGCGGCACCTTGGTGAGGTAAGTGCACTTGGCGAGAAAGAAAGAGTGAGAAAGAGAAAGAGAGAGAGAGAGAGAAGATCAGTTAATGACTCCAGCGGCACCTTGGTGAGGTAAGTGCACTTGGCGAGAAAGAAAGAGTGAGAAAGAGAAAGAGAGAGAGAGAGAGAAGATCAGTTAATGACTCCAGCGGCACCTTGGTGAGGTAAGTGCACTTGGCGAGAAAGAAAGAGTGAGAAAGAGAAAGAGAGAGAGAGAGAGAAGATCAGTTAATGACTCCAGCGGCACCTTGGTGAGGTAAGTGCACTTGGCGAGAAAGAAAGAGTGAGAAAGAGAAAGAGAGAGAGAGAGAGAAGATCAGTTAATGACTCCAGCGGCACCTTGGTGAGGTAAGTGCACTTGGCGAGAAAGAAAGAGTGAGAAAGAGAAAGAGAGAGAGAGAGAGAAGATCAGTTAATGACTCCAGCGGCACCTTGGTGAGGTAAGTGCACTTGGCGAGAAAGAAAGAGTGAGAAAGAGAAAGAGAGAGAGAGAGAGAAGATCAGTTAATGACTCCAGCGGCACCTTGGTGAGGTAAGTGCACTTGGCGAGAAAGAAAGAGTGAGAAAGAGAAAGAGAGAGAGAGAGAGAAGATCAGTTAATGACTCCAGCGGCACCTTGGTGAGGTAAGTGCACTTGGCGAGAAAGAAAGAGTGAGAAAGAGAAAGAGAGAGAGAGAGAGAAGATCAGTTAATGACTCCAGCGGCACCTTGGTGAGGTAAGTGCACTTGGCGAGAAAGAAAGAGTGAGAAAGAGAAAGAGAGAGAGAGAGAGAAGATCAGTTAATGACTCCAGCGGCACCTTGGTGAGGTAAGTGCACTTGGCGAGAAAGAAAGAGTGAGAAAGAGAAAGAGAGAGAGAGAGAGAAGATCAGTTAATGACTCCAGCGGCACCTTGGTGAGGTAAGTGCACTTGGCGAGAAAGAAAGAGTGAGAAAGAGAAAGAGAGAGAGAGAGAGAAGATCAGTTAATGACTCCAGCGGCACCTTGGTGAGGTAAGTGCACTTGGCGAGAAAGAAAGAGTGAGAAAGAGAAAGAGAGAGAGAGAGAGAAGATCAGTTAATGACTCCAGCGGCACCTTGGTGAGGTAAGTGCACTTGGCGAGAAAGAAAGAGTGAGAAAGAGAAAGAGAGAGAGAGAGAGAAGATCAGTTAATGACTCCAGCGGCACCTTGGTGAGGTAAGTGCACTTGGCGAGAAAGAAAGAGTGAGAAAGAGAAAGAGAGAGAGAGAGAGATTATACACACACACACGTGTGTGTGTGTGTTTATGTGTGGGCGAAGCATATATAAACATGAACAATACGAATGTGACTGTGTGTGTTTGTATGTTGGTGTGGGTGTGTTTGTGTCGTGACAGATTCTCCGTACTGTTTTACCTGGAAGAGACTGGCTCTTCTGTTGCATTTGTAGATTGCAATTTGCAAGGTGTACACGCTTGCTGTTGATCTTTTTCTCGTCCAGTGAACCTGTTGTTGTTCTCTTCAAAGTTGGTAATTGTCTGCTCTTTGATGAGCTGAAACACCTGCCTTGGTTGAAATAGATACCTGAAGATTTTGGTTCTTAGACAGCCGTGTATTCATCGAATGCTGATGTGTCCTCTGCTAACTGTGATTTTTCCACGAATATTAGCAGTATTTCTATATGTACATTCACAAACATTTACAGACACACACACTCATAAACGCTCACACACACACACACACACACAGACACACGCACACAGACACACGCACACACACACACACACACACACATATTCATTCACGCACAAACACACACGCACACATACAGACGCCATACAGATATTCTAAGGTGCTTGAATTTCCAACATCCTGTATATGAAATGCGAGTAACTTGATATCGATTTGCAATTACCATCGTCCCCATCATCATTTGCATAGGGTCGCTTGGTATTCGGAAACCCCAGACTGTGTTTCCTTGAGCTTGAGCCCATTTTTTGGTATATTTGTGTACAAGATTACATTCCAATACCCATATGTCAGACGCTGCCTGTGAGCCCGGCTAAGAATGCTAATGGGATGTTCCAACTCTTGTATAAATCACATAAATTGTCAAGAAACATTTTATATAAGCCCCAAACCTGTGGCAGCCCTTACTTACCTATTACTTATTTGCCCACCATAGCGTAGTGGATATTAATCTTCCTCACCAGTGAATAAATTTCTGAAAATTAGTCTTTCAAAAAAAAAAAAAAAAAAAAAATTGATATGATGCATCCGATACATAGTAAGTCTTATATATTGAATTCATTTACATCCTAGCCAAATATTTTAGTGTTTTTTTTTTTCTTCTTTTTTTTTTTTTTCTTTTTTTTTTTCTTTTTAATAAGAATGCCTATTTCGTGGTAATAAAAAAAGACAAGAAACGCTCTTCATGTCCCTTCAAGTCCTCCGCACAACACGAAAAATATACCATGGTAGGTCCTTGTAAAAATACGCGACGTCTTTCTCCCTCCTACAAGCTCCATAGTATTTCAACGTCAAACATATCGTTCAAGGGAATATTGAGACTCGAATATTTCACAGGTGGGAGCTTTTTTCGTATTCTTCAAAGTGGAATAATCCTTTGGCATTTTCCGAGAACCATTTATCCTGGAATAATACGCCTTTGAGAAAAGTCTTGCCTTTTTTTGATGTAGAAGAAAAAAATGTTCCTTCAAGGTTTTTGCACATAT
>BOPN01003625.1:46941-49441 GCA_017312705.2 Penaeus japonicus | reverse complement strand
CTCTTGACGGTTCTGTGTTCTCCTTTTTTTATTTTATCTTTTTTTTAGGGGAATTAAATGCTAATTATCTTATATCCAATAATTTTCCTTTAGTTTTCTATCATTCCATATGTAATCTCCAAAAATATGATGCTTTTTCTTTTCCCTAAATCTCATAAGGATGAAGGAGGAGGAGGAGGAAGAGAAAACAATATTGACAGGTATTCAAGCAATAACAACATCCTATCCATGATCCAAAGATAATAATCTCTTTAATCTCTTTAACATTATTTTCTGTTGACTTTAATCTTTCAAAAGAATGACGTCCATCTTGCACCCACGAAGAAAATCTTGACAAATTCATTTTCAAAAACATAACTTTCAAGCAGACGCGGTGGGTAGACGAAGGAATATGCTCTTTATTTATTCACGCGTTTTCGTCAGATAGTTTGGCAACAAGAAGGAGACATCAGAAGAAGTCCTTCTCCAGGACCGTCTTGGGGATGATACGGAGACTTGCCTGGGAGAATCGTTCCGTCTGCCAGGCTCACACGACAAATATTTGTTCGTCTAACGTCCTCCAATATCCTGTGTGTCTCGTGGTAGTCCTTCCATATTGTCGTCCTCAAGAAATGTGATGGATTTCTATTCTCCCTCTCTCTCTCTCTCTCTCTATCTCTCTTTCTCTCTCTCTCTCTCTCTCTCTCTCTCTCTCTCTCTCTCTCTCTTTCTCTCTCTCTCTCTCTCTCTCACTCGCTCTTTCTCCCTCTCATTCTATCATATATCTCCCACTTCTTGACTGGTCTCTCTCGCTCGCTCCCTCTTTCCCTCTTCCCCTCTATCTTTCTCTCTCTCTCTCTCTCTCTCTCTCTCTCTCTCTCTCTGAATATGTGTGTGCATGAGTGTTCAAGATATACATTCACTTTCAACTTCTATGCAACAGGAAATGTTGGTACATATTTTCTTGGATGTGAGAGTATGCCCTACAGGTAGCTGGATACAGATCCCGGCGGCAACCCAACACTAGAATATAATAGTCATTGCAGGACCGCAATGAATCACAGCCAGGAATCAGGTGACAGGCACAAACACGTTAGGCACACCATCACTGTAGAGAGTGATAGAATCTCCAATGTGTCAGAATGTACAGCCATTATCGTCAGTAAGCTAACAGTCACTGTGTTAGTTTGCAGAACTGTCAGTGAAATAATTAACAAAATCCTCAAGAGACAAGAACCTGATCAATTAATTTCTGAATAGAAGTGAGACTCTTCATAAAACACCCAGTGTCAATTACCAAACGGATCTAACTCCCAAGGCCAATATCAGAAAAGCAATGCTACTAGTTCACTCTCTCTACTCTGATCATTTATCGCATCTATAAACCTATCTATCACGAGCGTTATTAAAAACTATTAGCCTATCCACTGCGGCCATCAATTCCTGTAATAGAACAATTATTCCCACTCTCGAAGCCACGGAGCCATAACTTGGAATGCATTTGGCGAAGTCATTTATTCCATTGTTAGGATTATTAATGGTGGACTCAATATTCCTACCACTCGGAGGCCGAATGCAGCTATCCATTGGCCATTTAAAATCCAATCCAGGCGCTGCACCGTCAACCAGCTCTGATACAATTAAGGTGTCAGGCTCAATTGAAGCCTCGATTCGAACTTTTCACTTTCCTCCCATAAAACCAAAGATCCACCATGCATCGCCATAACTTTGCAAGCATTGGGACCATGAATTCCTCTGCTGCAACCGCAAGCCTGAGTCGCGAAGGGCCATCTTCCCTGGATGGATGGAGGCCGAGGAAAAAAAATAAAGGAGAGAGGAAGAGAGGAAAAAGCCCTGGGCAATACAGATAAAGGCTCCATCGCCGTAATGGAGAAGAATGCTTCTCCCCAACTTGACGGAGACCCCGCGGGCTCCATTATCAGGATTGAATGGCCATTTCACGCGTTTTGAGTCTTAAAGGGATACATAATCATAGCAGCAGCTCGTGAAGCACGCTTCTCGCCGCCCCCTGTTCTAAAGGAAATTGATCAAATCTCCTCTTCGGACGAGCGGTTCATCTTAAGGTCCGAGAACATTAGGAAATGTATAACAATTTCAAGGAAATATATGAAGATGAAGAGGAAGATCAAAGAAGTAAATTGTTTAGGCCAATAGAAAAAGAAAATGTTCGCATTCACGGATCCTAAACAACAGTTTTTTCCTCCATATCTGAAGTTTGCGTGTGTGTGTATATATACATACACACACACATACACACACACACACACACACATCAAATATGGTAACAACAAAACTATGATAAGCTTTATGGAGTGTGAGTAATGCTAGAACATGTCTCATGGGGAGAAAATAATCTCTCCTTTGTAGTTTGATATCAGAAGTAGACTAATAAAAAAGGTTATAAGATATTGTTGTGAAGAAAGGTGTGAGAAGGAATATCTTCTCACTGAAGAATAAATAGGTAAGAATAAGAGAGAGAGAGAGAGAGAGAGAGAGAGAG
>BOPN01003625.1:12500-15000 GCA_017312705.2 Penaeus japonicus | reverse complement strand
TTGACTGTGTGATCTTGGGCTGGCTGTTAGTTTCTAAAGTCATGTAGTTCATATGGTGATGGTCCTATGTTAGCTAAATGAGACGAGAAAGAATAATTGGTTTAATAGTCTGTTGATCAAAGTGTATACAGTCTCAGTGAATGTTTACTTCTATTTCCCACTGATATTTTTAATCAATGTCTTAATATATATGTTTGTTACAAGTTCTCATGGTATGTCCTTGGTGATATCAGGTGGGTTATAGTTAGTGGCACTTCTGCACCACCTAGCTGAGGATTAGTTGTTAATGGTTTTGTAGTGATGTGCGGCTTTTGCTCCTTTTTTTTCTTCTTTTTTTTTATCTGGCTTAGTCTAGGGCCATTTTTTTTTTATTGTTGGGACTGCAAGCTCTACTGGATTTTACTGCATTTCTGCATTTCTTCTACATGACTAGGTATCCAAATATGCGAATTGTTTTGTATTGGCTATTTAGTTCTCTGAGTTTGAGTGTTACAGAGGATAGCAGAAAGATGTTATCCTGCAACTTTTCCCACATTTCCTGTAGGGATAATAGTGAGCCTGTATAAAGATATAATTAGTTCTGATTAATGCTTAACTTATTATAACCGGGAATAGATTTGCTTGTTTGGGGCTTTGCGACATCACAACTCTTGTCTTGAAGTAAAATTGTGACGTAACAATCTTATTGAAAATTCCTCAAGCTTGCCATTTAAAAGAACAATAAAACTAGGTAAGAAGTAAATTTAATTCAAAATACAGTTTGTGAAAAGCCTTATTTCACCAACCTAAGGAAAGGTGGATGATCGATCTTTAGGTGTGGAGGTCGAGTCAAACGTAAGACACTCAATTTAGCCTACCACAGGGGTGCAAGCTTCAAGTTTCCCATACAAGGTGAACATCAAAGTCTGCCATTGTAAGAAACATATACAAGTCTTGGTAGATCTGAGTATGAGGATGTCAAATATACAATAGGGAGAGAAATTGCTATTACCATTTGGCTAATGTTTTGGTTGCACGAATATACCCGAGCGGATTTCAGCCCGCAAATCGGGGACCGATGATTGATTCGATCCCGGTTCCCTCTCAGCCCTGAACACACCGGGTGCTCACGAGTCTCTGCTAGTGTCTTCAACCTCTTTCAGTACCCTGGTGTTGCACCCTGTATGTCATTAGGTTGGTTATTGCTGTTTGCGATACTCTATATAATTCATTCTGAGTGTGCGTTTGTGTAGACAATACTTACTAATTCACAGGTGATATAGGAGGGGGGCTTCGATTAAATCAGTAGAGAGAAGGAAAACAATAGAAGAATTGGAGTTGTAGCGGAAGAGCGTACTGCGGTGTATAATTCGAGCTTATTTAATTTATAATTAGTGATTAGTTTCATCTATAATACAGTCACGAAATAAATTATATAGATTATAATCACATGAGAAGCCTCTCTCTGTACGTAATTTTTTTTTTTTTTCGATGACGTCAATGTTTTTATCGCGTTTTTTTTTTTTTTTTTTTTTTTATAATCTACTCCAGTTAATTCAGTATATGTGATAAAATTTCATCTAATGCAAGGAAAACAAGAGAAAAGTTATCTGTGCCTCTCTCATGATATTCACATTCCCTTTGTACTGGCATTGTGTGGCCCTCGACAAAATATTGGGTTGTTGAGGCATATTGCGGGATTCACGGCGATGTGTCTGAAGCTCCCGCGATTTGCCATATGTATGAAGACTTAAGCTTCGTCAATCATAAGAGTTTGAAAGTGCTTACACATTTACCGTCAATGGATTTTCCGAAAGATGAACGTATTACTCATCAAGTAAAATTATTTCGAGAAAAAGGTGTACAGAAACCAAAGAGATAAATTAACACCGGCATCTATTACAAATAGATTATTAGCGTCACTTCGAAACTATTCCTAAAACATTTCTTTATAGTACATTCATGGAAACGAGACAGGTAGACGACCAAGTGCGCCTTCTCGTAGGGGCGGTTTCCCCTTCGATGTCGATATGGACCTAGAGAAGTCAATCATCACACAATCATCGTATCATTATCATTTATTTCATTATTATCATTATCATTATTTTTTTCTTGTCATCATATATTACTAAAATCGTTATTATTTTTTTCATTATTATCATTATTCTCATGATTATTATTATAATATTTATCTTTACTACTCTCATTGTTAGTATTACTATCATTATTATGATCGTTGTTGCTGTTATGCTTATTGTAGATATAAATCAGCATTATCAGCCAACGTCATTATTACCATTATGAATATTATTGTTAATGGATTATAGGTTTACTAATGTCAAACCTATCATATGTATTATGATATCGGATGATGAATAATGAAAAGGGATATTTAAATATCTCCAGGAAATAATTACTCTTAAATATTGTCTGATATTTGATGACCGATATTGTTTGTTTTACATTGCAACAAAAATCATTTATACCGTACCCCCCTTTTTGTAATGCCGATGCGCGTAGG
>BOPN01003624.1:122500-132500 GCA_017312705.2 Penaeus japonicus | reverse complement strand
TATATGTATGTGTGTTTGTGCATCTATACATATATATATATGTGTGTGTGTGTGTGTGTGTGTGTGTGTGTGTGTGTGTGTGTGTGCGTGTGCGTGTGCGTGTGCGTGTGCGTGTGCGTGTGCGTGCGTGTCTGTGTCTGCGCATTTAAGTTAGCAACAAGATCTCCCCGACCATCAGACGGGCTGCGCCGAGGAGGGCCCCAAGGAGAGGAAAACAAAAGGAAAAGGAGAGGGAAACAGGAACAGGCGCAAACACGGGCGCGCAAAACGGTGCGAACCAAAGGAACGAAAAAAAAGGAAGCAGACTCGACGCCAAACGGCGAAGAAGCGAAGAAGCGATAAAAGGATAATTGGAGGAAAGAGAAAAGGTGAGAACACGGTTTTGTTGCTCGCTGCTTATTATTGCCCGCTTGATCCAAGGCAGTTTATTTGTTTGTTGTCGTTGCGTCGGGAGGGGGTTGGTGGGGCGGGGGGGAGGGGGGTAGGGGGAAGACGATATGCGCATAAAATCAGGAAGAAGAGGTGGAGGACAAGGGCTGGAGGGGATGGGGAGGAAGAAGAGGAGGAGGACAAGGGCTGGGAGGGGAGGGGAGGGGAGGGAGAGGAAGAGAAGTAGGAAGAAGACGAAGAGGAGGACGACGACGGAGAGAAGACAGAGGAAGTAGGAAGAGGAAGTCATAGAAGAAGGCATGGGAGCAGAGGCAGATAAGAGAAAGAGTGATCGACAGATTATGAAGAGGAAGGAAGGGAGGAGAAAGAGTCTCGTTGTGAGAAGAGAATTTAGTAGAAACATCGCCATGACATCCCGCGCACCCATTCCTGATCGACATGACACCGATCGACTTCTATTTCGCGAAACAGCGACGCTTTTGTTTCAGATTTTTCGTCCCACACCTTCATCCACAATGATTTCCGCCGCGTTCCACAGTGCCACATCTTTGTTCGCAATTGCTTTCACTGCCTTTTCACGGCTGCAAATCTTTGTCCACCGGCGCTTTCTTCCGCGCGCACCCGCCAGTCTCTCCGCCCATGTGCCGTTTTCTTTACAAACACGAACGGAATTCTACGAATAATACGCTCCTGAAATAATGTGGTGATGAATAAGCACTAAGTAAATAAAAGTAATTCAGAGGGAACGGACACAACTATGAAAAACAAAACAAAAAAAAGAAAAACTTCGAAATACGAAATCGCAAACAAAAGACTATCGAGATGCGGAAACCGTAAATAAATCCTTAAAAGTGGGCTACAACGGAAGAAAATACTGACAAGTTAATTAACTTCGACTAATCTCTGATTGACATGTAGCCCCCTTCCCCCCGTCCCTCATCCCCCCTCCCCCTCCCGGTAGCCATCGCTGGCTTGAATTTGTTTTATTTCATATAGAAAGTGAGGAAAGGGAGAACAAATGCATGGTGTAAAAAAATATTGGTCTGATATTTCCATGACAAAGCGCACCTACTTTGATTGTAATTTTTTTCTTTCCTTTTTTATTTTATTTTGGAATTGAAGGCAACTTTGTACTAACAATCGGCTTAGAGACACGTCCGAATTTCGCCGCGAAGTCGAACGCAGATGACGAAATCCGCGGCCATCCGTTGAATCCGCATTGACGTTACAAAAACACAACAAACAGGTGGGAAGGAGAGAGAAGGGGAGGGGGAAATAGAAAGGGAGAGAGAGGGAGAAGAGAGGGTGAGGGTGAGGAAGAGAGAGGGGAGAGAGAGGAGAGAGAGAGAGAGAGAGAGAGAGAGAGAGAGAGAGAGAGAGAGAGAGAGAGGCAGCCTAGGCGCGCACCATCAGCCGAAAAAGGTAATTTGTACGTTAATCGTCGCGCTGTGATTGAGCGAAAGACATTGATTGATGTACGGTAAGGTATGTGGGGGGGGGGGGCAGGTACGGCGGTCGTAGAGGTTGTAAATGTTCTAGTATTGCTGCAGTTGTTACGGTTTAGGTTCATTCTGAATGGATTCTAAGAGTTGCTGAGGTTTTTATAGGGTTTGTCGTAGTTGTTATGGTTAGGTTAAGCTTTGGGTTTGGGTTGTAAAGGTTGTAGATGTTATGCAGGTATTGTTATAATTCTTACGATTTGGTTTTGGTTGGTTGTAAGTTTAGCGAATGCTATACGCATACTGTTATTGTAATACTTAGATTAATTAAGACATAATTGGTTGTTAAGGTTGTTGTGTTGTAGTCGCCATGGGTCATGAGGTCAGAACTGATCTATTGTTATGAAGTTATACGTTATCAAAGTGACATTAAACAGTTATCAAATTAACAAGTTGCAATTCCTATACGTCTATTGCAGTTGTTCGGCGCGAGGAAAATTTTGCTTGGTTGATGGGAAGGAAAAACGGTAGTTCGCGATGGTCGGATCTCGGAATTCGTGGCGACAGTTCGTGGTTGCAGCGCCAGCGATCACTTCAAGAACACTAATTGAGATTAATGGTCGTCGCTGAAATGTTTATCGCAAGAACAGCTGTTGCACGAAATGGGAGCCATGCAAAACGCTGCAATTTCCGTCGCAACCCAGGCAAAAAAAAAAAAAAAAAAAAAAAAAAAGTCTGGCTTAATTATCATGACGATGCATAACGTTTCGCGAAGTAATTGCCGCCCTGTTGGCGAAGCCCTTAGAAGAAGCGGCTCCGGTGTCGAAAGGAGCTCGCGAGAATCTGGCATAGGCCATGCGAGCGGTCACGCTAATATTAGCCCTTGAGGTCCGAATGTGAACAAGGGGAAGGGGGAGGGGGAGGGGGAGGGAGGGTAGAAGGAAGAAAAGGAGGGGGAAGGCAGGGAAAGAGGAGGAAAAAGGAAGGAGGAAGGGAGAAGAAGTAAGGCGCAGCGAGAGGATCACGAACGAGAGATGGGAGGGAGGGAGGGAGGGAGGGAGGGAGGGAGTGGGGAGCGAAGTCCCTCATTCCCTGTGCCTGGACGAGCCTCCCTCCGCCGTGGCTCCCTGACCCCTCCCTGACCCCTCCCTGACCCCCGCCGCAATACCTTTGTTCCGGAAAACGCCCCATCCGCCAGCCACTCCCCCTCGCCGGGGTTGTCTTCGGTCGCCCGTAATTTTGGGGCTTTTCGGATGTGGGTCACCTCGAGACGCCCGGCGCCACGGGACTCGGGAAAACGGAGGGGGGAGGGGGAAGAGAGAGAGAGAGAGAGAGAGAGAGAGAGAGAGAGAGAGAGAGAGAGAGAGAGAGAGAGAGAGAGAGAGAGAGAGAGAGAGAGAGAGAGGGAGAGAGAGAGAGAGAGAGAGAGAGAGAGAGAGAGAGAGAGAGAGAGAGAGAGAGAAAGAGAGAAAGAGAGAAAGAGAGAGAGAGAGAGAGAGAGAGAGCGGAAAGAGAAAGAGAGAGAGAGAGAGAGAGAGAGAGAGAGAGAGAGAGAGAGAGAGAGAGAGAGAGAGAGAGAGAGAGAGAGAGAGAGAGAGAGGGAGAGAGGGAGAGGGAGAGGGAGAGGGAGAGGGAGGGAGGGAGAGAGAGAGAGAGAGAGAGAGAGAGAGAGAGAGAGAGAGAGAGAGAGAGAGAGAGAGAGAGAGAGAGAGAGAGAGAGAGAGAGAGAGAGAAAGAGAGAGAAAGAGAGAGAAAGAGAAAGAGAAAGAGAGAGAAAGAGAAAGAGAGAGAGAGAGAGAAAAGAGAAGAGAGGGGAGAAGGGAGGGCAAGAGAAGATACTAGAAGAGATGGGAGGGGGAAGGACATAAATGGGAAGAGAAGAGACAAAAAAAGGAGAAAAAAAGGGAGGGGAAGAGAGAGGAGAAGAGAAGAAAAAGAAATGAGAGAAGAGACGGGAGGGAAAAAATCAACACACATTTCTTTCACAAAACACACATCCACATACAATAAGATTACACGTTATGACATAAAACCTGTAAACACATGGTATTAACAAACATCAATAAAAAAAGAACACGACAAGGGAAACACTAATCCTGCCGAATCCGTTTCCTTTTATCGTTGCATAAAGAAGTTCCTAAAGCCGTATTAATTCCTCCCAAAATGTGGCACCGTCGTAATGGCACCGTAACTACCTACGACTAAACGACTAGACTACGACTTAGACGACGAAGGGCGCGAGAGATGGTCATGCAAGGGGAAGAGGGGGGAGGGGGGGGGGGGGGGGGCGCTTGCAACTGTACGCCCGTTGTCAAGTTGGTGTTCGCACAGACAGACAGACAGACAGAAAGACAGACAGACTTCGATGTCGCATTGCGGTGGATTATGAACATTCTGTTTTCGTCTACATTATTCTCGTGTATTTTTCATAATCCTGATTTTTTCCTTTTTCTTTTTCTTTTTTTCTCACCTGTCGATTGGCTTTTTATTCTTGTCTTTTATCCAATTACTGTATTTTTCTCTCTTCGATTTTATCTTTATTCTCAACTATCCCAGTTTCATTACTTTTTATTTCCATTTTTATCTATTCTTTAAACACCTCTTTCGTCCTTCATCCTTATTCTTAAGTTCTTTCATTTTCACCTCCGATTATTCTCAATTTCTTCTTTTCCTTCCTTTTCTCATTCTCAGCATTTATCCAACATTTCTCTTGCTTCTTCCATCTATCCTTCTCACCTCATTTACTTCTCCATAAATCCTTAGCTTTTGTTTCCCTTCTTTTAGTACTCCAATTCTTAACTTTTATCCAAATTTCTCTTATTTCTCTCTTTCATTATTCTCTTGGTCACAACTTTTATTCCCATTTTTACTATTCCTACTATAGGTACCATTATCATTAGTGCTCTTTACCTATTCATTCTAATTTTATCATCATCATGTATTACTATCATTATCATCAGTAGTGTTATCATCATGATGTATCATTATCATCATTATCATTAACATGTGTTATCACCATCATCACTATCATCGTAACTGCTATCAACATTATCCTCACCATTATCATAATTATCATTATCATTGTTATTTCGCCTTCCACAAAAACAGGCGGCAAACATCTTATGCATGATCAGTAGACGCCTGTTTCTAATAATAGTAATAATCAATATTATTATTCACTTTCATTTATATATCTATTCATTTTAATTATTCCTCCTCCCTTCACATGACTTTCTAGACAGCAATAGAAGATCAACATCTGACTGACTGACTGACTGACTGGCTGACTGAGATTGACTGACAGACTGACTATTAACGCGATGACCGAATTTTCGTTTTTGGTAAAAAAAAAAAATCATGCTTTTATTTTTTTCCTATCATTATGATATTGTTTTTTTCTTTTCTTTTACTTTGTTACTCTCCGTTTCTGGCATTGGCTTCGTCTGTCTTTTTTTCTTTCCTCCTCCACCGTCTCTCTCCCTCTCCTTCTCCCTCTATTTCTCTCGTAATTCTATTCTTTACATTTCCTATTCCCAGTTTCCTTCGCATGGAATCAATGAAGCGAAGCAAATGAAATCATTCATAACCCTTTCCCTCTCCATTTTTTCGCTTTCTCCTTTATTTTTCTTCCTTCTTCCCTTCTCCTTCCCTCATCCTTCGTCCTCATCCTTCGCCCTCTTCCCTCGTTCCTCCCTTCCCGTCTCTTCTCCTTCATTGGCCATTTCCACTTTCGCCTCCAACCTCCCCTCCTCCCTCTCCCTTAATCACCCCCTCCCCCTTCCCCTCCTCTCCCCCCTCCCTCTCCCTTCATCATCCCCCTTCCCCTCCTCTCCATTTATCATCCCCCTCCCCCTTCCTTTCCCCCTCCCCCTTCCCTTTCCCCTCCTCCCCCTTCCTTTCCCCCTTCCCCTCTCCCTCCCTCCCCCCTCCCGGAGTTCCCATACATCCTCCTAGCGCCCATTCTATCCCGGCGGCGCGGCGTCTGGTCACGCGCCGCCGGACGCGTAAAGCTGCTTGGCGTCCGGGCTGACTTTCTCCCGTAAGGGGACACCTGTAAAGCCTTACGCACATGCTTGGACGCGCACGCAAGCACAAAGGAGGATTCACGCGTGAGTGAACGTATGTGGTAGCACGCACGTACACATACGCGCAATTACACACTAGAATATATACAGACATGCGCGCGCACGCACGCACACACGCTCACACAAACAAGCACACACACACACAGACACGCATGCACACACACGCATGCACACACGCACACACAAATAATAGTACACAAGCGTATAAGACCACCTTGTATCTACGTCACCTTGTTAGTCGAGACCGCGAGATGGCAACACTCACCTGTAAATAAACAAATGCAAGTTGTATTTAAACAATAATGATAATTGGTGATGTGACAAATAATGATAATGTAATAATGATAATAGTAATAATAATGATAATAATAATGATGATGATGATATCAATAATAATAATAATAACAATAATAACAACAACAACAACAACAATAATAATAATAATAATAATAATAATAATAATAATAATAATAATAATAATAATAATAATAATAATAATAATAATAACAATAATAATAATAATAATAATAGCAATAACAATAATAATAATAATAATAATAATAATAATAATAATAACAATAATAATAACAATAACAATAATAATAATAATAACAATAATAGTAATAGTAATAGTAATAGTAATAATAATAATAATAATAACAATAATAATAATAATAATAACAATAACAATAACAATAATAATAACAATAATAATAATAATAATAACAATAACAATAACAATAAAAATAACAATAATAATAATAATAAAATAATAACAATAATAATAACAATAACAATAACAATAAAAATAATAATAAAATAACTGCAGTAAGAGCACATGCTACAAAAACAGACAAAAGGACCAACAGCAGCAAGAGGCCAATCAGCTGCGCGATAAGACGATCGTTCCCCCAAAGGGTGCGACTCCCGCCCTCACCTGTCCGTCCGTGCCTGGCAGCGGCCGGCGGTGACACTCGATGATGGACGGTAATTGACAGGTGAAGTCGAGGGAAGTTTGCCATTAGGATGTGCAGGTTTTTTAATGACAGGTGAGGGTTAAGGGGTGGGGGAGGTGGGTAGGGGGGGAAGGGGTGGGGTGTGGTGGGGGGGAGGGAGGAGGAGGTGGGGTGGGTGGAGAGGAGGAGTGGGGTGGGGTGGGGAGGAGGAGTGGGGGGGGGAGGAGGAGGAGTGGGGAGGGGAGGGGAGGAGGAGGGGTGGTGGTAGGAAAGAGTGAGGGGGATGGGAAGTAGGGGAAGGTTGGAGGAAAAGTGTTTGAAGAGAGAATGAAAGGGGGAGGAGGGAACTCTGAAAATGGAGAGGGAGACAAAAAAAGAAAGAAAGAAAATGTTTGAAAACGGGGCTGGTGAGGAGTGAGAGGAGGCAACAGAAGGGGGAGTGTGTCCCCTCCTCCCTCCCTCCCTCCCTTCCCCCTACCAGAAGGGGGAGGGGGGGAGGGGACAACGTGGCAGAGTAGCAGGAGGAGGAGGGGGGGGATGCAACGTGACAGGAGAAGCGGCAAAGGGTGAAAGGCACAGGTACGTGATGAATGGCGCGAGGGAGCAGGAGAAGGAGGAGGGGGAGCGCGCAAAATAGGAGAGTACGGAGGGGTAGGGTAGCGTAAGATAGCAGGGGAAGGGGGGGGGGGGGGGGCGCGAGGGGGCAAGAGGCGCCGAGGGCGTGCAAGTGCGTGCCAGGCGATGCCCCGCAGCGCAGCGCAGCGATTTCCCTTTAACAGTTAGCAAGAAACCGCGGAGGGACGCCGGGCAACGCGGCCGAAGGGACGCGCGCCGAGGCGACCCTTTCGGCGTCTCTCTCGCGGCCTCGTGCGAGGGCCGGGGGGGGGGGGGTCATGTCACGGGAGGGGCAATTACTGGGCTAATGATAAGAGCAATAATTTTGGAATTACAATAGTAGTCATAGTATAAGTAATAGCAAAGTTATATTAATAATGATAGTAATATTAATATAATAGTAGTAGTAGTAGTAATAAAAAAAAAAAATAATAATGATAATAATAACAATAATGATGGTGATACCGTCAACAATCATGATGATGGTGACCAAACGGATACCTCGCTTTCATAATCATTGTTGCTATCACATTACTTCACAATATAATCATCACTTCCCTCATCTCCCCATCATCCTCATCTCCATCCTCTCTATAATTCTCTTCTACTCCTCATTCTCTTCCGCCTCTTTGTTTTCCTCGTTCACCCACTTTCTTCATTCTCTCCGTGTTCCTGATTCACTTTATTCATAATAACACAGCTCGAGGGAAATGAATCTTTATTTCGGAAAAGAGATTGCAAGTAAAAGACGGAAAACCTGCTCGAGTCTTGCATATCATTCCAGCTGGTTTGCATTGAGACCACGGCGGAGAGGTCTTGCTGATGTATGTGGAGGGAAGGAGGGAAAAAGGGAAGGAGGGAAGGAGGGAGGAGGAGGGAAGGAGGGAGGAGGAGGGAAGGAGGGAGGAGGAGGGAAGGAGGGAGGAGGAAGGAGGGAGGAGGGGAGGGGAGGAGGAGGGGAAGGAGGAGGGAGGAGGATTGAAGGAAGGAAGGAAGGAGGGAGGAGGAGGGAAGGAGGGAAGGAATGAGGGAGGAGGAGGGAAGAAAGGAGGGAGGAGGAGGGAAGGAAGGAGGAATGAGGAGGGAATGAGGAGGGTGGGAAGTGGAGGGTAAGAAGACCTGAGGTAAAGGGAGGGAGACGGAAGGAGAAAGAGGGAGGAAGGGCTGGAGGGAGAAGGTGGGAGGAGGAGGAGAAGGAAGGACCGAGAAAAGGAAGGAGAAAAAGGTAGAAGAGAAAGGGAAAGATAGACGATGAAGGGGAATGAAAGACAAGACAAGAGAAGAGAAAGGGAAAGAGAGGAAACGAGAGAGAGAGAGAGAGAGAGAGAGAGAAAGGTGGCAAAAATAGCGAAAAAAGAGAGTACGTGAGTGCATTTGAGCACAGACAGATGCCTGACCTGTGCCTTTACGTGCAATACGTGCGTGCTTGCATGCATTCATATGTGTGCGCAAACATGTACACACACCGTCAAACTTAGCAATCACCATCTCCTTTTCATAAACAGAAACGAGTTCGTGAAAAAGCTTTTTTTTTTTTTTTTTTTTTTTTTTTTTTTTTGGGGGGGGGGGGGTTGACACACGACCACATTTCACTCGCGATTCTGCAATCTCTTTCCTCCTGTGCACACCTGGCATTGCATTACAGGTTTTCATGATAATTGGATATAAATAATACTGATAACTAATGGCAACTTATTGGATTACGTTGCTGGTCACCCTTTTTCTTTGTTTTCATCTTATTACTTCTTGTATGAAAGGGAGTTTTCACCGGAGTTCACTGTCTTCAGTTTTACTGTTTGTCGGTATTTCTATGTGTATGTTTTCTTCCTGTTTGTTTACGTTTGCCTTTCGTTATTGGCATTAATTTTGTTCTTGTCTTTGTTTCACTATTTTTTGTTTCCTGTCTTCGGTCTGGTGCTTCTTCTGTGCTTCTCTTACTTCCGTTTCGTCACTTTTCTTTTATCTAGAGATTTAGTTGCACTTTTTCTGGTCTTTTCATTTCTTCTGTTTTCACTCTGTATGTCTCTCTCTTCCTTTCCCCTAGTCTCTTCCTTCTCTCCCCCTCCCCTTCCCTCAACTCACTCACTCACTCGCTCACTCACTCACTCACTCACTCACTCACTCACTCACTCACTCACTCACTCTCTCTCTCTCTCCCTCCCTCTTTTCCTCCCTCCCTCCTTCCTATTCCCCTCTCCTCCCTCTCACTCACACACGCACAAAATCACCTCATATTTCATGTAACTTTTCTCATCCATGTAAAGCTTAGGCACCGCATTCCTGTGGTCGCGGAGTCCACAAAAAATGCCGTGAAGGAATACATTTATTTCCCAGACACATGCGCTTTAGGAATACAAACACATGTGAAACTGCACACTTGAATATGACCATCCCACCTACACACACAGATACAGATGCACACACACATGCATACAGACATACACAGCAAAGCAAGCTAACGTGCAAGCACAAGTGTGCGTGTGCATGCACGATTATACATTCATATATACATACA
>BOPN01003624.1:105000-110000 GCA_017312705.2 Penaeus japonicus | reverse complement strand
AGTGATTCTCAATCATTAATTTCATGATAATCATCATACGATTATTAAGATCACTACCACTATTATCATCATTAACGTTATCAGCCTTTTCAGTATCATTATTACTTTTATCATTACCCTCATCACGGGTGTTATCATTACTATTTTCAATGTCGCCAGCATCAGTACATCATCACTTAAATCACTACAACTTTTATCGTATTGTTGCTGCTGTTAATGCTACATATATTCTTACCTTCAATATCCCTTTACCCGCCATCAAAATGACCACGATATCCAAACAAGCCACCCACCTTCCACCTTCCACCTGCCACTTCCCAACTTCCACCTCCTACCTCCCACCTCCCCCCTTCCACCTCCTACGTACCACTTTCCATCTCCCACCTTCCCTCTCTTACGTACCACCTCCACCTTACAACTTCCACCTCCTACCTTCTACGTACCACCTCCACCTTTCCACCTCCACCTCTCCACCTCCACCTCCCACCTCCTACGTACCACCTTCCATCTCTTTCCTTCCCTCTCTCACGTACCACCTCCACCTTCCACCTCCCACCCCCACCTTCCATTCCACCCCCCAAGTACCACCTCCACCTTTCCATCCCCCCCTCCCCACCTTCCACCCCCCACCTCCCACATCTCGGATAAGCCTCCCTTTCCGCCCTGAACCTTTACCCATAAAACTCCAGCCTCGTCCGCCCCTTGCCACACCTGCCTCGCCTCGCCCTTGCAGCGTTGCCTGTCAACAAGATCGGCCGCTTCTGCCAATTCAAAGCGCCTTCGCCGTGCACCCCGGGCTCCTGCCAGGTAAGCGGGAACTGCTTGGTGGCGGGCAGGGAGCAGGGAGAGGGAGGGGGAGAGAGAAAGAGGGAGAGGGAGGAGGAGAGAGAAAGAGGGAGAGGGAGAGGGAGAGGGAGAGGGAGGGGGAAAGAGGGAGAGGGAGGGGGAGAGAGAAAGAGGGAGAGGAAGGGGAAGGATTGGAGTGGGGGAGGAAGGGGGAGAGAGGAAGGATTGGGAAAGGGAGAGATAGAAGGAAGGGATAAAGTGAGAGAAGGAAAATGAGAGTGGGAGTAGGACTGGAAGAGGGTGAGGGAGAGTGCGGGAAAAGGAATGGGGTGAGGAGACAGAAGATGCGGAGTGAGGGGAGGTGAAAGCCAAGAAAATGGGGAAGAGATGCTGCCACAAAGAGAGGGAGTAGAGGAGTGGGAAAGGGAGTGGTGTAGGAGAGAGGAGGGGGGAAAGGAAGAAGGAGAGAGGAGGGATGAATAGAAGAGGAAGAGAGGAGGAGAGAGAGCGGGGAGGAAGGGAGAGGGGGTGGGGGAGGTAGGAAGAAGGAGATGTAAAGAACGAGAGAGTGAGATGGTGAAAGAGAAAGAGACAGGGAGAGAGGAGCAGCAGGGGCAGGAGGGGGAGGGGAAGGGGAGGGGGGCGGAAGAGGAAAGAAATCGCGATGGAAGGAGTCTTCTTCGCTTACTTGTTTCAGTATCATCAAGATCTTTCATTTACTTTTTCTCTAATTTATGACTTAGAAAATTACCTTTTGTCGTCCCAGTCCATTTTCCAGTCATCCTATTCTTTCCCCTCTCCTACATCCCGCGTCATCCTTAACCTTAACCTTTTCCTCTTACTCTCCTTACCCTTCTTCCTCCTCCCTTTCTCCTATCCTAAAATCCCAACATCTTTCACCCTTTCTCCTCTTGTATTCCTATCCCCCCGGCCGGTGCTGCCCTCTGTTGGCCAAGCTTTCAACTAGCAGGCCGGTTGACGGGTTATTCTTCATTTCCTTATCCTCTTCTGTCACTCTCCCTCGTCTCTCATTCTTTCTCGTTTTCTTTCTCATATTCTCTCCATATATATCTTCTATCTATCTCTATCTCTTCCTTCCCTCCCCCCCTTTCTCTCTAACATATTTTCTCTCCTCTTCCCCCCTCTCCCCTCTGTCCTTTCTCTCCCCCCCCCCCCCTCTCTCCCTTCTTATTCTTTCTCCTCCTCCCCTTGTCTGCCCCTTTTCTTCCCTCATCCTTCCCTCTCTCCCATTCCCATTCGCTCTGCCTCCCCCTTCCACGCTTCTCGCCTCACTCCCTCTTGTCTCTGCTAAGTGCTTCTCTCGCGGCCTTGACCTCGTCCCTCAGCTGGTGCCAATGGTGCCAATTTTGGCCTGGACGAAATTCGCATTTTCCATAAATATTCCCACGACGTTTTCCTTTCAGATGAGTTTTCCCTTATGTGCATGTGTGTGTGTGTGTGTGTGTGTGTGTGTGTGTGTGTGTGTGTGTGTGTGTGTGTGTGTGTGTGTGTGTGTGTGTGTGTGTGTGTGTGTGTGTGTGTGTGTGTGTGTGTGTGTGTGTGTGTGTGTGTGTGTGTGTGTGTGTGTGTGTGTGTGTGTGTGTGTGTGTGTGTGTGTGTGTGTGTGTGTGTGTGTGTGTGTGTGTGTGTGTGTGTGTGTGTGTGTGTGTGTGTGTGTGTGTGTGTGTGTGTGTGTTCGTGTGTGTGTGTGTGTGTGTGTGTGTGTGTGTGTGTGTGTGTGTGTGTGTGTGTGTGTGTGTGTGTGTGTGTGTGTGTGTGTGTGTGTGTGTGTGTGTGTGTGTGTGTGTGTGTGTGTGTGTGTGTGTGTGTGTGTGTGTGTGTGTGTGTATGTGTTCGTGTGTGTGTGTGTGTGTGTGTGTGTGTGTGTGTGTGTGTGTGTGTGTGTGTGTGTGTGTGTGTGAGTGAGTGAGTGTGTGTGTGTGTGAGTGAGTGAGTGAGTGAGTGTGTGTGTGTGTGTGTGTGTGTGTGTGTGTGTGTGTGAGTGAGTGAGTGAGTGAGTGAGTGAGTGAGTGTGAGTGTGTGAATGTGTGTGTGTGTGTGTGTGTGTGTGTGTGTGTGTGTGTGTGTGTGTGTGTGTGTGTGTGTGTGTGTGTGTGTGTGTGTGTGTGTGTGAGTGAGTGAGTGAGTGAGTGAGTGAGTGAGTGAGTGAGTGTGAGTGTGAGTGTGTGTGTGTGTTCGCGTGTGTGTGTGTGTGTGTGTGTGTGTGTGTGTGTGTGTGTGTGTGTGTGTGTGTGTGTGTGTGTGTGTGTGTGTGAGTGAGTGAGTGAGTGAGTGAGTGAGTGAGTGAGTGAGTGAGTGAGTGAGTGAGTGGTGAGTGGTGGTGGTGAGTGTGTGTGTGTGTGTCTGTGTGTCTGTGTGTCTGTGTGTCTGTGTGTCTGTCTGTCTGTCAGTCTCTTGTATCATATTATAAGTGCAAAAGTAATTAATATGAAAACTGATATAAAATATATATATTACATTTTCCTTGTTGTTGGATATTTTTTTTCTCGACAGCGTGTTCTCGCCACGTCCAACTACCACCACAGAAAACGTAAGGCAGGAAAGTGTAAAAGTGTAATTTTAAGGGTAAACTAAAATATATTAATTCATATAGGTGTAATGTTAAAAGAAGAGTTTCCATAATGAAGTTTATTCACAACGGTAATATAGAATACGGACCGGCTTTTATTTGAACTAATACTACTTCAGAATGTTAGAATAAGAACACTAGAAATCATAATTAATTATCAAAATCACTGCTACATACATATTTCTATAAATTAATGTTATCATTACTCGTATGATTCCAACCGAAGTGCCTTCCTCGCTTAAGAATCAGACCACGTGTGGCTAAAATCAACCGCAAGAGGAATTATTTCAATCTCTGATTTAAAAGTTTTATCTTTTTAAATAAAATTGAAGACTTTAAAATCAGCGTGGCTTAAAATTCAGTCCGACGTGAACTTTCCTTTCTCATTTATAACTTTGAGAAATGTTTTGAATGCTGATTGCCGCTCTTTTTTCCTTTTTTTCAAACTTTCTCTTTCATCCTCTCTCTGTCTCTCTTTCCCACACCCCTACTCACTCCCTCTCGGTCTGCCTCCCTACTCCCTCTCCACTATTTCTCCCTCCCCACTACATCTCCCTTCCTCCCTTTCAGTCTGCCTCCCCACTTCCTCTCCCACACCACTCCCTATACCTCTTCTACTCCCTCACCCACTCCCACATCCTCTCCCACTCCCTCACCCTCTACCACTCCCTCTCCCACTCCCTCACCCCTACCCCTCCCACCCCCCCAACCCCCCCCCACTCCCACTCCCTCACCCTCTCCCACTCCCTCACCCTCTCCCACTCCCCCTCCCTCTCCCTCTCCCTTTCCCATTCCCACTCCCTCTCCCACTCCCTCAACCCTCTCCCACTCCCACTCCCTCACCCTCTACCACTCCCCCTCCCTCTCCCATTCCCTCTCCCACTCCCTCATCCACTCCCACTCCTACTCCCTCACCCTCTCCCTTTCCCACTCCCTCACCCTCTCCCTTTCCTCCCCCTCCCTCTCCCTCTCCCATTCCCTCTTCTACTCCCTCTCCCACTCCCTCTCTCTCACCCAATCCTACTCCCTCTCCGTTTCCCACTCCTACTCCCGCACCCTCTCCCTTTCCCACTCCCTCTCCCTCTCCCACTTCCTCACCCTCTCCCTTTCCCATTCCCACTCCCTCACCCTCTAACACTCCCACTCCCTCACCCCCTACCACTCCCTCTCCCACTCCCACTTCCACTTCCACTTCCTCACCCTCTCCCACTCCCCCTCCCTCTCCCTTACCCTCTCCGTTTCCCACTCCCACTCCCTCTCCCTTACCCTCTCCGTATCCCACTCCCACTCCCTCTCCCTTTCCCACTCCCGCTCCCTCTCCCTCTACCACTCCCACTCCCTCACTACACACAGGTAAACATCCGCACTATGACAAAACAGCCTCCCAGCGACACTGCAGTCCATGCATATGTGCGCCTCCGCTCTCCTCATTACGTATGCATGAATATAAAGCAACAGCAGAACGCCCGATTTCGCGCGTGAATATTTTCTCTGGCTAATACTGCGCTAAAGATGGCTCGCGCATTGATCGCGAATTGGTTTTATTGATATTCTCGAAGTGATGCAAAAGAGGAGACCAGATACAGATAAAAAAGAAAGAAAAAAAAAAGAAGAAAAAAAAAAA
>BOPN01003624.1:75000-100000 GCA_017312705.2 Penaeus japonicus | reverse complement strand
CCTCCTCCCTTGCCTAGATCTCATATGAAAAGGGAAAACGACCCAAAATAAAATAGGAGGGGAGAGGGGAAAGGGGCGAGGGTGGCGTCGCGATATAATCGAGCACTGCCGAGGTCAGTTCAATCACATGGCGAATCAACACGCATAAGGGACGGTGATAATGCATCAGTAAATAAATAAATAAATAAAGAAATAAATAAATAAACGAAATAAATAAATACATAAATATATAAATAAAGTTTCAAAAATGATAACAACGACGATCAGGAAAAGCACATTGCAAAATATTTTTTTATTCAACGAAGGTGTTTTGATCGGCGCCACTAACAATGCCAAGGCATTCACAGTGACAGACGAAGAAAAGAAAATGAATGACAATGAATAATGCAAGATATATAACTGATAATTCTGATATTGTATTTTCGTAAGAATTGCATAATTCTGAATTTCAAAACGTTAATCAAATATGAAACTGTTTCCACTGATCAACTTTTAGGAATGGGAATTGGAATCTATTCCAATTCAGCATTATCCCCCAACATTCGTACTGCGCAATCATAATTAGACCAAATTAATTAGTAAACATTAACAAACATAATTTTTTTGTCTAATTTCATCCAAAGTCAGTAAGTTTAGATGTAAGTTGGAGGTAAATAAAGTCGGTTTAATATTACTATTAAAAGTGTGTGTGTGTGTGTGTGTGTGTGTGTGTGTGTGTGTGTGTGTGTGTGTGTGTGTGTGTGTGTGTGTGTGTGTGTTGGCGTTAGTGTAAATATTGAAGAGTGTAATTCATTCAGCATAGCACAGACTCACCGAGCAGAGGCCGGCTGTGTTGCCCCGGGAACAAGTTGTATAATCAATATCGGCTCGAAACCCAACCCTGTTATTTTAAGGCACGTAACTTATTTTTGAACCGCGTTATTTCCACCAAAGGCAACGCGCGGGGTGTGTGCGTATGTATCGCGGGTGGGGAAGGAGGGAGGAAGGGGGGAGTGAGAAGGCTTCCGTTGTTACTTGAATAGCAGCGAAAAGTTAGTAATTGTGCTGTATTTAAATATAGTCTGTTGCGGTTTGCTACCAAGGATGCAGGAAAAAAAAGAAGTGTGGTCTTTACATATTAAATTTTCACTTCTTTATCTCTTTGTATGAATACTGGTAAACGTGCTGTTAGTGCTATCGTTATCATCTACTAATATAATCAAATGATAATAATCATTCTTCTTATCATCATCATTGACAGTGGCCTCTGTGGCATGAAAAAACTTTTCCCCTTCAATCCGTTTTCCAAAATGGAATGCCTCTTTTGACCCAAACAATTGGGTTTTGAATATGAATTACCTTCAAATCTCATTCTCGTTCGTCACAAGCATTTGCACTCCATAATTTCCGCATGCGGTGTAAGTAGTAACAATAATGTTTGAGTAAAGGAAAGAAGGGTAGCTTGAACGTTAATTATTTGGGAAATGGGGGTTAAATAGCTTTCATCGGGTCAATGGGCAGACATGTTTGTTGAATGTCGATTACTTTTTCGGAGTGAGTCTTTTATCACCTCAATCCCTTTCTTTCGGCGCAAAGAGAAAGTGAATGCCGTTCTCTATGGCAGAACTGGCAGCAGCCGGACTCGAGATGCAGTACCAGTGGACACGGAAACATTAGCCCTACTTTCGACAGACATACGCAGACGCACATAATGCACTCTAACACGCACTCACTCTAGCAAGTGTGGACAAACACATACAACCTAACAAACACACACAAAGTAACGTATCTATGTACAATATGCATTATAAGCTTAAACAGAACAGAAACAGAAAGTAGTGATTTAAAAAGGAGCAGAAGGTTCGAAAGTAGCCGCACATCGTCACTGTGCGAAAACAAAAGCGAATCGTTCGTAAACAAAAGAGGATCGAGTGGCTTTTATTCCACTGGTTTCTAAAACCATCTCGTCGACGCCCTCGGGAGGCAATCCCGAGGCGGCGCTAACGGCGTTCCGAGAACTCCTGAACAGAACCGCCGTCAGAAAACGCTCTGATTACCCGTGGAAATAGAACTCGAAAAGACACGTTGTCGACGGAGGAGGAGGAGGAGGAGGAGGAGGGAATCGATGGCGCGCTCTCTCTCTCTCTCGCTTTCTCTCTCTCTTTCTCATAATACACACACACACACACACACACACACACACACACACACACACACACACACACACACACACACACACACTAGAAATGCGATATAAACGGAGGACAAAAAAGACTCGAAAACTGCCGGATCAAACTCGATTTATTTCGAATCCAAGTGCGTGATTGGGATTAAAAGAGGCTCTGGCATAGAGTGTAAGGGATATAAGGAGCAGGCGAGGGGTGGGAACTGGTTCTAGGGATTACAGAGCATAGAGTTAGGCTTAGGCTCCTATGTAAAAGGACCTTCGCAGCAATGAGCTTACCATATGATCTTATGTGCTGCTGTTTGCCTCAGCCATGACGTTGCTTAATTATTTAATGTGGTTCTCTTAACTTCAAAGCTTAGAGTTATCTTTGGTTACAGAGATGATGGTCATAACTCGGTTGATGGTGAGTCATCTTAGTGTTAGCTTTTCTTTTGGTCGTTTACTCTCCCTTTTTGTCTCTCTGTTTCATTCACTATTTTTTTCATGTACTCTCCTTCTTCCCATCTATCATTTACCTTATTCATTGTCCAACTACAGGAGTCTATCATGAAAAAATAAATATAATCATAGAAAATAAATAAATGGGCGAAAAGTATAACGATATTTTTCCGAGAAATTCCAAAAATTTACCGAACCTAGAATCAGACACATCAACCAAGCGTGTTGCCTAGCGTAGAACTGACGTTAAAGGAGTATCACCTTCATAACAAATAAAAAGAACGAAAAAATACGAATCAGTAGCGGTACAAAATTACAGTATATTCCAAAGAAATCTGATACAAGGAGCCACAAAGGTAAACAGCATCAGATTCCATGTGAATAAATCCGTCATTCTGTTGCTGTTCGTTTATTTTTATTTTTTTTTCTGCTTTCTTCCACATATAAAGATAAGAGAGAGGAGAGGAGAAAAGAGAGAGAGAGGGAGATTTACGGCGATTCAAATCCGATTACAGGAAGAAATACAAACTCGGACTGACCACTGATTTTCTCTTTTACCGAAAACGAATTTGTTTGTCTGTCTTTCCAAGGGATCACTAATCAGTTCGTTACCTCTCGCCGTCACGCGATAACTATAAAAGAAAACTTGAGAGAGAGAGAGGCACTGAAAAAAAATAGAAAATAAAAATATGATTTAAAAACGGATGAAATTGATACTAGCATTAACAATAGGTTTGAAAGAGAGGTTATCAAACACTTGCACCGCAGCAATGTCCGCTGGGAAGTTCTCAGAGAACGCGGGAAAAAAGCCACCAGGAGGCGACACCTGTTCTTCCCACAGTGAAAAAAAAGAAGAAAATTGAAGATTCTTTTTCTTCTAGTTGCTGTGGGAACGAGAATGTCTTCTTATCTTGCCTGTAAGGTATACGGAAAGATAAAATATTATCACGATTGTCGTTTCCACGCATGGGCGATAAGAATCTATATATCTCCAACCCATATTAACTTAACTTTACTTGAAACAGTTATTCGTCGCCACGGAAGCTCACGATCAGATTAAAAATGATTACGACAGTCTAGCACTTGTAGCGAGCATCTGGTCGTGACATGTAGCCCCCGCACCTCACCTCTCCCCAGGGTATGTGAAAAACCACACCCGACGTTACCGCATGCGGTGACTGGTTTAATGTTTATTTCCGTGTCATGTGACCGCGCGAATGAATAATCTTGTGACTCTCTCCCTCACTTATTCTACTTCTTTCACTGTCTTTGTCGATCTCTCATTTTCTCTTGCTCTCTTTCCAATGCCACCGTATTCATATACATCTGTCACACCCCTTCCCACTCCCTCCCTCTCCTCCCTTTCCCTCCCTCCTTCCCCCTACCCCCTCCCCTCTCCTTCTCTCCTTCCCCCACTTTCCACTCCCCACTCCCTCCATCCCTCCTCCATTCCCCTTCCCGCTCCCTCCCTCCATTCCCCTCCCCTCTACCTCCCTCCCTCCCGCTCCCTCTCCCCCTCACCACCGAACATGGCGGGCAGACCCTCGTTCCTCCTCCTTCGAACCGATATTTACGGCTCGTCATTCACTGAACGAAACGAAGGTGCAGCTTCGCCCTCTGCTCTTCCTTCCTTCCTTCGCCTCCTCCTCCGAATAATACCTCCCAAGTCGCTTCTCTCTACCTACATTTTCTCTTACTCCTATTCCTCCTCTCTCTCTCTTACCTCCTCTTCTTCTTCTCTTTTTCCAATTCCAAACCTCAACCTCAACAACCACCTCCACCTCCACCTCCTCCTCCACCTCCTCTTCCTCATCATCATTCCCCAGCGCCAGTAACTCCATCTTGAAATCTGTCTCTCCTTGAACATGCTATCACGCCCACCGCCGCCTCCCTCGCGCCCTTCCGAGCGGCGGCCACTTCAACGGTGCCACTTTACACAGGGTACAAATCTTCCCCTGTCATGCCTCTTCACCCCTCAGGGGAGGGGGGGAGGGGGTCGTACCTGGTCCGGGGGGAGGGGGTCGTTCCTGGTCCGGGATTGCTAGTACTTATGGTTTAGCCTTATCGCCTATCCACATAAAGAGGGAAATGGGTCTTAAATCCATCTAAGAGCGTTTCGAATTAGTTTTCGTAGCAGCTTAATTAAGATTCTAAACCTAATGTACAGAGAAACAACGAAAAAAAAAGAATCACAAATACCCCCCTCCCCCCGCTACCATCCATAAAGAAAGTACACCAATTCTAGAAACCGGAAAACGACTATAACATTTTTTTCTTCTACAGCAAAGTCAGATCGGGAGCGTTGCGGTAGCCAGCGAAGGGCTATCCACACACTCCAATTATCCCGCGCGTCATGGAGTTGCTACTCAACCCGCACACGCTGGTACAGCCGCGACGCGACCGCTTTCCCGACGCGGCCCTACGCGAGGTCCTACGAGAACAGGACCGGGAATTGCTAGGGCGACCCGAGGGGGACTGAATATGCTAAAAAAATAAATAAATAAATAAATAAATAAATAAATAATAATAATAATATATAGGTGTTGGGATATACAATCACATATAGTACATACGCACAAACACACACACACACATATATATAAATATATATATATATATATATATATATATATATATATATATATATATATATATATATATTTATACATTATATATATATTTATATATATGTGTGTGTGTTTGTGCGTATGTACTATATGTGATTGTATATCCCAACACCTATATATTATTATTATTATTTATTTATTTATTTATTTATTTATTTATTTTTTTAGCATATTCAGTCCCCCTCGGGTCGCCCTAGCAATTCCCGGTCCTGTTCTCGTAGGACCTCGCGTAGGGCCGCGTCCGGAAAGCGGTCGCGTCGAGGCTGTACCAGCGTGTGCGGGTTGAGTAGCAACGCCATGACACGCGGGATAATTGGAGTGTGTGGATAGCCCTTCGCTGGCTACCGCAACGCTCCCGATCTGACTTTGCTGTAGAAAAAAATGTTATAGTCGTTTTCCGGTTTCTGTAATTGGTGTACTTTCTTTATGGATGGTAGCGGGGGGGAGGGGGGGGGGGGTATTTGTGATTCTTTTTTTTTTTTTAGTTGTTTCTCTGTACATTAGGTTTAGAATCTTAATGAAGCTGCTACGAAAACTAATTCGAAACGCCCTTAGATGGATTTAAGACCCATTTTCCTCTTTATGTGGATAGGCGATAAGGCTAAACCATAAGTACTAGCAATCCCGGACCAGGAACGACCCCCTCCCCCCGGACCAGGTACGACCCCCTCCCCCCCCTTCCCTGAGGGGTGAAGAGGCATGACAGGGGAAGATTTGTACCCTGTGTAAAGTGGCACCGTTGAAGTGGCCGCCGCTCGGAAGGGCGCGAGGGAGGCGTTGGTGAGCGTGATGGGCGTGATAGCGTGTTCAAGGAGAGACAGATTTCAAGATGGAGTTGCTGGCGCTGGGGAATGATGATGAGGAAGAGGAGGTGGAGGAGGAGGTGGAGGTGGAGGTGGTTGTTGAGGTTGAGGTTTGGAATTGGAAAAAGAGAAGAAGAAGAGGAGGTAAGAGAGAGAGAGGAGGAATAGGAGTAAGAGAAAATGTAGGTAGAGAGAAGCGACTTGGGAGGTATTATTCGGAGGAGGAGGCGAAGGAAGGAAGGAAGAGCAGAGGGCGAAGCTGCACCTTCGTTTCGTTCAGTGAATGACGAGCCGTAAATATCGGTTCGAAGGAGGAGGAACGAGGGTCTGCCCGCCATGTTCGGTGGTGAGGGGGAGAGGGAGCGGGAGGGAGGGAGGTAGAGGGGAGGGGAATGGAGGGAGGGAGCGGGAAGGGGAATGGAGGAGGGATGGAGGGAGTGGGGAGTGGAAAGGGGGGAAGAAGAGAAGGAGAGGGGAAGGGGAAGAAGGGAGGGAGGGAAAGGGAGGAGAGGGAGGGAGTGGGAAGAGGTGTGACAGATGTATATGAATAAGGTGGCATTGGAAAGAGAGCAAGAGAAAATGAGAGATCGACAAAGACAGTGAAAGAAGTAGAATAAGTGAGGGAGAGAGTCACAAGATTATTCATTCGCGCATGTCACATGACACGGAAATAAACATTAAACCAGTCACCGCATGCGGTAACGTCGGGTGTGGTTTTTCACATACCCTGGGGAGAGGTGAGGTGCGGGGGCTACATGTCACGACCAGATGCTCGCTACAAGTGCTAGACTGTCGTAATCATTTTTAATCTGATTAATGTAAAAGTATTATTATTATATATATATATATTATATATATATATATATATATTATTTATTTATTATTATTAATATTATTATTATTGTTATTATTATTATTATTATTATTATTATTATTATTATTATCATATATGTATGTGTGTGTGTGTGTATATATATATATATATATATATATATATATATATATATATATATTATATATGTTATATTATTATAATATTATTATATATTATTATTATTATTATTATTATTACATATGTATATATTATTATTATATTATTATTATTATTATTATATTATATTATTACACATACATATTATTATTATTATTATTGTCATTACGTATATATATATATATATTATATATATGTATATGTATATATATAATATTATTATTATTAATATATGTATATATATATATACATATATATGTATATAATATTATATATATATATACATATACATATATATATATACATATACATATATATATATATATATATATATATAAATATATGCATACATACATACATACATAAATACAAACTTACATACATACACACACACACACACACACACAAATTTGTAGGCCAGTTCAGTAAATGACAGAGCATCATCATCAAAGTCAAAAATTACACATCGTTTTTACAAAGAAAAAAAAATCTCCTTTATCCTTGTCTTCTACATTTATCACCTCTGCTCTCTACACACAATATCATATGTGCACATTTGAGTCTGTAATTCCTTCCTGGCTTTTTTAACGCGGCGGTGAAGTGACACGCA
Organism: Penaeus japonicus; assembly: GCA_017312705.2. NCBI lineage: Eukaryota > Metazoa > Arthropoda > Malacostraca > Decapoda > Penaeidae > Penaeus > Penaeus japonicus. The sequence goes on along the minus strand of BOPN01003624.1, from coordinate 92,364 downwards.
AAAGTTAGTGATGGATGGCTTTGGTTCAGTAACCTCGTCTCGTCTGGGTGCGCGTTTGCGTGTGTACGTGCGATATTGCGTGCGCGTGCGTCTTTGGATGTATTTAAGTACGCAGGCTAAATCATGCGCATGAAAATTAGTGCTTGAACATGTACTTTCTGAGTTGTGCGTGTGCGTGCATGTTCGCGTAGGGCTTGCGTACGTCACACATACAGCGGACACATTCTGTTCACGGCGCGGCAGCCAGTGTTCCGTACAAGCGCGTGTTCCACTGCTCCCCCTTCCCTGTGGGTCATGTATAAGCCGAGCTGGTATAATCATGTGACTGACACAAGGCCTACTCCGTTATGCATGCCTCCCCTCGAACACTACATGAATTATTACTTATGTTGTTCTGCCTTTGTGGGAAGGGGGAGAGGGAGGGCGGGGGGAGGGAGAGGGAGGGAGTGAGGGAGAGGGCGGGGGCGACGGGAAGGGGGAGAGGGAGGGCTGGGGGATGGGGGCGAGGGGGAGGCGGGAGGCGTGGAGAATGGAGGTAGATGGGTTGATGAAGGAGGAGGAGACGGAGGTGAGGAGAGGTGGAGGATGGGAGGGAACGGGAGGAAGGAGTAGCCCAAAGAAGTGGGAAGAGGAGGAGGAGGAGGAGGAGGAGGAGGAGGAGGAGGAGGAGGGGGAGGAGGAGGAGGAGGAGGAGGAGGGGGAGGAGGATGGAGAAGGAGGAGGCGGAAAGTAGAAGGAGAAGAAGGAATGGGAAGAGGAAAACGACAGAAACGAACTAGAAAGAGAACAGAGATAGCAAAGCAAGAGGCATAAAGAATACAAATACAAAAAGAAATATACAAATCAAATGAATGAACACTACACACAAACACATAAACACACAAACACACACACACGCACACACGAAACGAGTAAACAAGCAAATGGGTAAATAAATATCCACATTTCCACACAAGATGGAATATTCAGAAAGAAAAAAAATGATGATGATGACGATTCTAAGCAGATAACATGATAACTCCGCGGCGGGGGGGGGGGGCAACAACCTAGAGCAACTGCGGAAGAAAATGAAAGTAACATTACGAAATGCAAAATCGGGGGGGGGGGGGGGCTGCTGCTGCGTCGGGGGGGGAGAGAGAGAGAGGGGGGGAGGGGTGGATGCTATGTTGGGAAGGAGGGAGGGGGGAGGAGGGAAGGATGATACTGTGGAGGGAGGGAGAGGTGGGAGTAGGTGGAGGTTGTGGAAGGGAGAGGGGGGGAGGAGAGGAAGGTGGATGCTGTGGAGGAGAGGCGAAATGGCTGCGGGAAAAGAGAAGGAGAGAAGAAGGAAGAGAATGAGGAAGAGGGTGAGAAGAGGAAGGTCACGACAAATGAAGGAGAAGAAGGAAAAGGGAGGAGGAGGAGGAGGAGGAGGAGGAGGAGGAGGAGGAGGAGGAGGAGGAGGAGGAGGAGGAGGAGGAGGAAGAGGAGGAGGAGGAAGAGAGAGAAAAAGAGGGACAAAGTGGAAGAGGAAGGGAAAGGGAAAGGGGGAAACGTAATGCATGAGGAGAAATTAGAGGAGAGCTAAAAGAATGAAAGAGGAAAGGATAATAGCAGCCAACGATACAAGAAAAAAATATAAAGCAAGAAAGCCCAGTCTACGAGACCGACCCTAGAAACTTCGATAATACTTAATCAATTTGGAAGTAAAAATATATATGTCGCCCTTGACTGGGGTTTCCCTCGGGGAATAACTGACCCAAAATACTCGTAAAGCGAAAAGAAAAAAAACTAATAAAACAGGTGTAATAATGACACGACAAAAGAACGAAGTAATAATGAGAAGAGGAAGAAGAGAGAAAAGGTAATCATGATAAAGATCAGGTGACAGAGCGGTCGGCGAACACAGGTCACGTGTTCTGGCCGATTCACGCCAACTTTTCAGCAAAGAGAAGAAAGTTTAGAAAATATTAACTGTTTGCTAAGTCTACCGTGTCTGTCTGTCTGTTTTTTTCAGGTTTATTGTCATTGCTGGTTTATCATCCTTTTCTCTCCCTCGCTCTCTCTCTATCTCTATATTTCTATATCTCTCTATCTATCTTTATCTCTCACTCTCACTTTTCCCTCCCTTTCTTTCACTCCCTATCTCTCCCATCTCTTCCTTCTTCTCCATCCCAATCCCTCCTACCCCCACCTAATCCTGCCCATTACCACATCACCTACCTATCCTTCCCCCCTCCCCCCCCCCCACCCTCCCGCTCTCCATCTACCTCCCTCCTTACTCCCTCTCTCTCGCATCCCCTACGACCCCCTTGACAACAAGACACGGCCAGTACTGCTCGCGCTCAGGTTATGCAAATGGGAGTACGCGTTTGGACAGGCAACAGGTAATCGGGCCTCGGGTTCACGACCTCTTGGCTGCTCGGGGGACGGAAGGGTAAGGTCTTGTCATATGATGACTCTGGCAACTGCAGAAAGGGAGGGAAGGGGGGGTAGGGGAGAGGAAGGGGGAGGTGAAGGGGGGTAAGGGGAAAGGGAAAGGGGAGAAGAAAAAGGTAAAGGGAAGAGGGAGTGGGAAGAGAGATATAAAAGGGGAGAGGGAAGGGAAAAGGGAAGGGGGAAGGGGGAGAAGCAACAACATAAGGAGAAACAACAGGAAGAAAAGTAAGAGAAATGACAGAAAAAAATAATAAAAGAGTGCAGCACAAGCAAACAAAAGGAAAAAATCGTAAACGTACATGTGCGTGTGTGAGTGTGTGCGCGCGTGCGTATGTATCAATAAATAAATCTAGGAAATTATTATACTAAACACTAACCTCCCCGTGACACTTGATGATCACAAAGACGCAACACGTGCTTCTATTACGGAGTTATAAAGATAAAAGGCACGAAAGTGTACGAACATTCCCTGGTACTTTCGGTGCAATATAGTTGGACAGGTCAGTGTTGGGTCAGATAAGAGCTCAGTGGAATCTCTATAAAGTATTGTAGACGTAAGTTCTTCTTCAAGACATCTCTGGTTTATATTAATTTTATACCAGACGCAATGTAGTTCTATATTGTTGGAATGGATATACGATACACTCGTATCTCTCTCTCTCTCTCTCTCTCTCTCTCTCTCTCTCTCTCTCTCTCTCTCTCTCTCGCAAACGAAGAAATGGCAAGCCGTCATTTCTCTTATTGCAAAAGAGGCACATGATTCTTGATACAAAACCGCAGGTTTCACAAGACTCCTGACACCTAGACGGAATTATTGTCTAACTTTTAACTAGAATGATTGAATGGCCCGAGTAAATATAATAAATAGAGATAGATAAATAAATAGATAGATAGATAGATAGACGGATAGAGATAGAGAGAGAGAGAGATTTGATTTTGATAAGTTTATTCATACTATACACACACACACACACACACACACACAGAGAGAGAGAGAGAGAGAGAGAGAGAGAGAGAGAGAGAGAGAGAGAGAGAGAGAGAGAGAGAGAGCGCGAGCGAGAGAGCGAGAAAGCGAGGTCGACACAGACAGAGAGACGACCTAGCCAGAGCCTTCTTTCTCCCTGACACGTGAGCCTTCGAGAGCGCCCCCCCCTCCACCCAAGCAGCATTTCGTGGGCTTCTAAACACACTCTTCCTTAAAGAGGGAGTCAGGAGTCACCTCCTCGGAATGCTCTCGAATCCCCTTAGAGCGAGTTGCACAAGACGGCTAATGACATTGCGCTCCGTAAGTAAGAGCCTTACGGGAGCCTTTGTTTGTCTTGGGGCGCCAGATCGCGTCGAAATATACGGAAGGGTTGGGAAGGGGGCATATGGAGGGGGAGGGGGGGCATATGGAGGGGGGGGGGCGGGGGAAGGGAGAGGGAGGGAGATATAGAGTGAGATATGGAGTGAGTGAGTGAGTGAGTGAGAGAGATAGATAGGTAGAGATAAATAGATGGATAGATAGGTAGATATATAGATAGATATGTAGAGAGAGATACATAGGTAGGGGATAGAGAGAGAGAGAGAGAGAGAGAGAGAGAGAGAGGGAGAGAGAGAGAGAGAGAGAGAGAGAGAGAGAGAGAGAGAGAGAGAGAGAGAGAGAGAGAGAGAGAGAGAGAGAGAGAGAGAGAGGGAGGGGGAGGGAGAGAGAGGGAGGGGGAGAGAGAGAGAGAGAGAGAGAGAGAGAGAGAGAGAGAGAGAGAGAGAGAGAGAGAGAGAGAGAGAGAGAGAGAGAGAGAGAGAGAGAGAGAGAGAGAAAAGAGAGAGAGAGAGAGAGAGAAAGAGAGAGAGAGAGAGAGAGAGAGAGAGAGAGAGAGAGAGAGAGAGAGAGAGAGAGAGAGAGAGAGAGAGAGAGAGAGAGAAAGAGAGAGAGAAAGAGAGAGAGAGAGAGAGAGGGAGAGAGAGAGAGAGAGAGAGAGAGAGAGAGAGAGAGAGAGAGAGAGAGAGAGAGAGAGAGAGAGAGAGAGAGAGAGAAAGAGAGAGAGAGAGAGAGAGAGAGAGAGAGAAAGAGAGGGAGAGAGAGATAAATGGGATAAAAGCATTACCCTAAGAACCCAAGAGAAACTTAGGTAACCCCTCTTAAGTAATGTTGAGGAGCAACCAAACCTAATAAGCGAGGCATAATTAGTCCCCTAATACCTCAGCGTGGTCTGACAATCGCCAGGAATCCGTCTCAGTCCAGAAGACCTATAGTTGTGTAACGAAGCCATAAGGAAGTCAGCTGATCAGTCGGCCAACGGGAGTATACAAGGTCTGCCTCTACTCTCCCCCCCCCCATCTCCCTCCTCCTCCTCCTCCTTCTGGTACTCCCTGGTACTCCCTCCTCCACTCCCATCCTCCCCTCCCTTCCCTCCGATCTCTCCCCTCACGCCCCCCCCCCCCACGCTTGCTGATGACTCACGATGGGTGATCAGGATTGTCAACAGAAAACGGCGAGCGCCACTCATGACATGCCGGATCGACAGCTGCCATCTCAAAGAAAACGGAATTCGGATTCAATGATCTTTTGTTTTTGTTTTTGTTTTTTTCTTTATTTTTTTGCCCTCTTGCTCTCTGTCTTTCTTTCTTTCTTTTTTCTCTGTCATTCTCACTTTATGTCTCTCTTTCTCCGTCACCCTTCTCTCTTTTTATTTCCTTTTTCTTCTTTCTCTCTCTCTCTCTCTCTCTCTCTCTCTCTCTCTCTCTCTCTCTCTCTCTCTTCCTCTCCCTCTTTATAATGTCACCATACACATAAAATGACTTTAAATGACATTTGAATGACGCGGCACGTGATAGAGCAGAGGCAATTCATTTAGGAAAGACAAAGATTATTGAGTTTCGTAAAAAAAAGGTCACTTTAGCTATTTACCGTCCTTGAGCCTCGCCCCCCCCTAAAAATGCCCCTCTTTCCCTAAAAATAGCCATGAATAATGTAGGCCTCAAACCGTGTCTGTAATTCTTAGCCGAAGACACGCCCTTGGATTATGGCTTCAAGGTCCCGTAGAGTCTATTTTGTCTTCATGTCTGGATGACCATTAATTCTCTTCCTTGTTGTTGTTGTTGTTGTTGTTGCTACTGTTTTTCCCTTCGCTTTACTTCCTTTCTTCGCTTCCTTTCGTTCCGTTTTGTTTTTTCCTACTTCATTTCCCTTCTTTTTTTCCTCTGCATCTTCCCTCGTTCTTTCTTTCATATCTTCTCTTGGTTTCCATTCCATTTCTCTTTCTAGCTCTTTTCTTCTACTTCATTTCTCTTCCATTTTCTCCCATTTCGGTCTTCCTTCCACATTTTCCCTTCTTCCCCCTTTCCTTCTTCCTGCTCCCTCCTCATCTCTTCTTCCTTCTCTGTCTCACAACCTTTTTTTTTCTCTCTCTCTCTGTCCTCCTATCTTCTTCGTCTCCCCTTCTTCCCTCTCTTTCTCCTCCATCTCCTCTCGTTTACCAGAATGACCTGGCAATATCCCGGCTCCTTAACCACCAAGGCCTTCAACGCGCTGCAACATTCGGAAAAGACTCCCACACTCTCGGACAATTTCATTAGTGTGGCCCGATACGAGTCCCTTGCTCTCTAATGAAGTGGTGGTGATCGTGATGATGATGATGGTGGTGGTGATGGTGATGATGATGGTGGTGGTGATGGTAGTTGTGGTTGTGGTGGTGATGATGGTGGTGATGGTGATAATGGTGATGATAATAATGATAATGATGATGGTGGAGATAATGATAATGATGGTGGTGGTGATGGTGATCTTGATGATGATGCCAATGAAACAATGATACCAACGATAATACCAATAACAATGGCTTCTTCTGGGGTACTGATACGTGGTCATTATAGGACTTTTTTTCTAATGGGATTAGCTAATGCCTTTGGCCCTGAGCTCCACTGCTCTCCTCCGCCGAAGTTATCATCACAGCCTAATTCTATTTACTTATTGCTTATTGCTTCATCCCTTTCCTTTATCTTCAAAAAAATTGTTTGTCTTTTACTTTGATTTGTTTTTGGACTTTCCACGCTTATATTTCTCGCAATCCTGTTCTCTCTTTCTTCCTGATTGTCCCTCTCTCGTTCCCTCTCTCGGTCCCTCTCTCATTCCCTCTCTCGGTCCCTCTCTCGTCTTAATCGCCTTTTCTTCGTCCTCTCGCCTTCTCCGACAGCCATTTTTACCTTATCGTTATCGCGTTCTTTGTTCACTATAATTCGCTTGAGAGAGTTAGCATTATGGGCTATCTGTTCCCATTGATATAATTTGTTTGTTTTTTTATCCATATTATTTTTAGCTTGTATCTTTATTATAATTATTATCATTATAATTACTACTTCTAGCATTGATATTTTACTCGGTTCTTTATTTCCACAGTCACCATTGTTAGATTCGTCATTTTCCTGCTAACCGCCTTCGACCCCCCATCTCCCTACCCCCCTCCCCCCGTCAACCCCCATTTTCGGACATCCCCCCCCCCCTCCACACACATACACACCGTACTAACCCCTTTCTACTGCATAGCCCTACCGACTCCCTAGTCCGAACCAAGTCTCTTATATACACTCAATGTAGGTATACATACACCCCTCCCCCCCTGCCTTTAATCTAATTCCAACCTCTGCCCCCCCCCTCCCCCCTCGCTCATCCACTCCCCTATCCTCTTCTCTTCATCATTTGCCCGCCTAACCCCCCACCCCACCCCCCTTTATCCATTTCCAACCTCATTCTCAAACAGACCCCTACCCAACCCCCTCCCCCCTGCCCCTTCCCCTTCCCCTGTCTCGACCCGCTTCCAACCTCTTTCCACCCATATCATCCCTCCTCTTCCGTCTCTCACTTCAAAATAACCTCGCCACAATTGACCACACTTCGCAAGGCCACCCCCTCCCCCCCTTTGACTGGCTATCGTTCACTGTCAATTACGCTGTCAATTCTGACTGTCATGCACCTCCCTTTCCGGACAGATATCGCATTCCGTTTCCATCGTTGGCCAGTTTTAATCTTTTAATATCATCTATTATCTATTATCACATTATTCAATTTTGTTTATCGATTTATCGCCGGGTGCCTTGCGGCGATTGACTCTCCCGGTAAGTTTTTTAAAAATTCAATCTCATCATCATTCTTTCTATTTTAGTCTTATAGGAAAGCGGATCGGCTCTTTCAAGCAAACTTAATTAGAAACCACTTGAGTGCATTACTCGCACTCGCACTCGCACTCACACGGCCCTCTGCGCCAAAGGGAACTCAATATATCTTCCCGAACTTAATATCGTGCATGGATCAGAAATATGAATATCAAAAAAAACAGCAACCGGCAACACTTGAAATATCGCGCCCACCAAGATGGCAACAGCAGTTCATTTATTCAATCAAATTGCAATTAAATTAATTCTCTGGTCGCTGCCGACACGCCGTATGCGAAGTATGCAAAGCAGTACGCATAAAAGTACGCAGTTCATGATGTAGAGTACATCTATGTATACTTATATGTGTATATGCATGTACATGTACATGTACATGTACATGTGTATGTATAATATATATGTATATATATATATATATATATATATATATATATATATATATATATATAAACATTTATACACACATATATATACATTATATACATATATAAGTATATATGTATGTGTGTGTATATATACATATATATATATATATATATGTATACATATCTTACTCTTTGGTTTCCCTTCCTTACCGTACTTAAACTTGTTCTTATATATATATATATATATATATATATATATATATATATATATATATATATATATATATATATATATATATATATATATATATATATATATATATATATATATATATATATATATATATATCTATACACGCATACATATACATACATACATACAGAGAAAGAGAGAGATTCATTTTTTGTATAGATAAAATTGCATTTAGCATGAGTTTCACTTCGCCAATTCAACCAATTAGACATCGCTTTTCCCAATTTCGAAAAACGCGAGAGAAAAGAGAAAGAACTTCTGTTTCATCTTTTCAATATCTAGAAATTGAGACAAACTTGAAGATCATGATTTAAAATCCTTTGTTTTCACTCAATTATATTATCTTCATTCGCATTATATGAAGATTAAAAGTGGAATGGAAAGAAATAGACGACAGAAAAATATAACAAATACGAAAAACTAAAATAGAAAAAACCTTCCGTTCATATATATATATTTTTTTTTTTTTTTTGGGGGGGTTAGGGGGGATTGAAAGATAATTGATAACTTTTTTTTTTTAATTGAAAGATAATTGATAACTTTTTTTTTACTCCAATAAAAAGTGTAAGCTTTATCGGCGGAAATAATGACCTCGATAACGCCACAGACCCAGACACACCCTTCCTCTTACTCTTCTTCCTCCTCTTACTCTTCGGTTTCCCTTCCTTATCTTGCTTAACCTTGTTCTTATGTATTTGATTTGTTGCTGATGTTTCTTCTTATGTCTATTCTACTTTTATTCTTATCGTCCTGTCCCTTCCCCCTCCTCTTCCTCCTCTTCTTCTTCTTCTTCTTTTCGTCGTCTTCGTCCCGGTCCTCCCTACACTCTCCCCTTCTCCCATACCTCCACTCCTTCCCCTCCCCTATCACCCACCTCCTCGCCTCCATCTCCCTTTTCCCTCCTGTCCTCACCCCCTCCCCCCTCCCCCCTCATCACTCTGCCCTTCCTTTCCTTCCCCCTTCCCCTCTCGTTAGGTGTGGGGGAGGGGAGATTTCTCCTCTTTCTCCCTCCCTCCCTCCCTCCCAACCCTGACACCCCCCCCCTCCCATCCTTGAAATACACCTTCTCTTCACGCGCATGACACTGCCAGCAGACATGACGCAGAACCGACTCTCTGGCGAGTGGAGCTTCGGCTGCCAAGGAAGAGAGAGAGACAGAGAGAGAGAGAGAGAGAGATTTGATTTTGATTTTGATATGTTTATTCATACTATATATATTGTATACACATGAATAGGCATAGGAACTATGCCTAAATGATTTGTACAGTTCATATTAGATTCTGAGACATACATTGTTGGTAAAGCAGATATTACTGTGACCCTGTCAATCAATAAGCTAGGGCAAAGCTATACATAAGACATAGTAGAGAGAGAGAGAGAGAGAGAGACTGACAGACAGAGAGAGCGAGCGAGAGAGAGAGAGAGAGAGAGAGAGAGAGGGCGAGAGAGAGAGAGAGAGAGAGAGAGAGAGAGAGAGAGAGAGGGAGGGAGAGAGAGAGAGGGGGAGAAGGAGAGGGAGGGAAGGAGAGAGAGAGAGAGAGAGCGCCAGGGTGCCAAGGTATACGCAAGCAGAAGGGGGTAAATGACCTTCCATAATAAGGCAATCAGAAACAACAAGGTAATTAGGGAAGGAGGCAACCCTCGCAGCCAATTACGCTCAATTAACATAATAGATATTAGAAGATAATCAAATCGACTCCAAATAACACCCATTAACAAGAGGTTGCCGGAACGGCTGTCGACAGTCAATAGCAGTGACAGTCGACAGTGAATAGCAGTGACAGACGACAGTCAATAGCAGTGACAGTCGACAGGGAATAGCAGTGACAGTCGACAGTAAATAGCAGTGACAGACGACAGTAAATAGCAGTGACAGACGACAGTGAATAGCAGTGACAGACGACAGTAAATGGCAGTGACAGACGACAGTAAATAGCAGTGACAGACGACAGTAAATGGCAGTGAGAGACGACAGTGAATAGCAGTGACAGACGACAGTAAATAGCAGTGACAGTCGAAAGTGAATAGCAGTGACAGACGACAGTAAATGGCAGTGACAGACGACAGTGAATAGCAGTGACAGACGACAGTAAATAGCAGTGACAGTCGACAGTGAATAGCAGTGACAGACGACAGTGAATAGCAGTGACAGACGACAGTAAATAGCAGTGACAGACGACAGTAAATAGCAGTGACAGACGACAGTAAATAGCAGTGACAGACGACAGTGAATAGCAGTGACAGACGACAGTGAATAGCAGTGACAGTCGACAGGGAATAGCAGTGACAGACGACAGTAAATAGCAGTGACAGACGACAGTAAATAGCAGTGACAGACGACAGTAAATAGCAGTGACAGACGACAGTGAATAGCAGTGACAGACGACAGTAAATAGCAGTGACAGACGACAGTAAATAGCAGTGACAGACGACAGTAAATAGCAGTGACAGACGACAGTAAATAGCAGTGACAGACGACAGTATATAGCAGTGACAGTCGACAGTGATAGTTGATAACGAATAGCAGTGACAGTCGACAGTGAACAGTAAAATCTGTGGCGAGAGAGGGTTATTCACAGTGACCATGACGCAGCACTTTCACCGTCACCATAACAGCTACGTGGCGAAACGAAGGAGATATGGTGAATATGTGCCAAGGGGCGTGCGCGTGTATGTGCATATGTGTATGTGTGTATATGTGTATATGTATGAGGGAGAGGAAGGAGATGGGATGAGAGAGGGAGAGAAGGAAAGAGGGAGAGAGGGAAAGAGGGAGAGAGGGGGAGAGAAAGGGAGAAAGAAAGAAAGAAAGAAAGAAAGGGAGAGAGAGAATAGAGAAAGAAAGAAAGAGAGAAAGAGAGAGATAGAGAATAAATAAAGAAAGAGAGAGTAAGGAATGAGAGTAAAGTTTTCGCCTGCCTGAAATCGACCGCACATCTGCGACCCTTCCTCTCCTGCATGTACGTATGTATGTATGTGTTGCTCCGTGTGCGTCTCCCATGCAGGACCCGCTCACGATGGCCAGAACCAGTTCCTCAAGACCGCCGGATGTCTGGGCAGGATCCTGAATAGAGCATCCTACTCCAGTCCCATCTCGCTCCCTTGCAAAACTATGCTGCACTTTGCAGCTTCGATTGATTGTTGCAGGATCATTATATCTCAAAATAATAATAATATTAATGATAATATTCGTATCAGAATCATCATAATTTATATCATCTTCATCACTGTCATTATCACGATAATGCTAATGATCATTATCATCATCATCATTATATGTACCAGTTGGAATATTATTATCGCATAATCAATCACTATAAATATTACAATGATCTCAATTCTTCATCTAGTTACAATCATACTATAGCTTTATCATCACCAACTCCATTTTGATTTTTCTAGATATTAAAATCGTAATATATGGAATTTAAATTATCCAGGTATAAAAACGACACTAGCATAGCTCCTAAAGCATCACATACGCTACACTTGGCGATTAATAAAAAGCAATTACGATTTTCCTTCTCGTAGTCATCACTCATCGTTCTATCATCATTGTCACCACACCATAATTTTCATCAACACTAAAATTAACAGCAACCCTCTTGCAAAATAATGAATCATGCACTAATATATGCAAGCCTTTTAAACACAATCACACACGTACATGTGCGCGCGAACGCACATACGTACACACACACACACACACGTACACACACATACAAGCACGCACACACATACCGCAGTACTCTCGCAACATATTTTCTAAAAAAAAAAGTAAAAGTACCAACATCGCCGGCCATTCTCTCTTCCCTTCGTCATCTGTGCCTAAAGGGAGGAACACAATCCCCTTTTTATCCCTTTCCCTACTTCTCTCCTTCCCTATTCCCCCCTTCCAGCTTTACTACGTCCCTCCCTCTTCCTTGCCTTCTCCTGATCTCCCTACTCTCCCTCCTTCGCTTAACGTGGCACACTCAGCTCCATCTCCCGTATTCCTGCCCATCTTGGCACCCTTTAATGCCCCTTCCCCCTTCTCCCTACTGTCCTTAGTACCCTCCACTCCCTTCCTCAACTTCTTACCCTATTTGACACCCTCGTCCCCTCCCCCTCCCCTCCCTGACACCCTCTACCCCCTCCCCCTCCCAGACACCCTCGCCCCCTTCCCTGACACCCTCGCCCCCTCCCCCTCCCTGGCACCGACCTATTACCCCTTTCAGACCCAACATGGACGCTTTGGCGGTAACCATGGCAACGGCGGCAGTTGACCCGCTTCCCGCTCCTGGCGCGCGGTCTGGCTCATGGTCTTAATGGGGCGGTGATTGTCGGTTCGTTGTCGTGTTTGCGCTGCTTGTTCACTGGTTCATTTGTGTGTTTGTTTGCGTCTCTTATGAGATTCATGGTAGCGTTTGGGGGATTATTTTTTCGTGTGATTTTTATTTGATTTATTTGTAGTGTCTTTGTTTTATCTTGAAGGGAGGTACTTGCGGGAGAGACGCGGCTCAGGGACCAGCCGATGAACAGTCGGCCATTGTTTCTCTCTCGGCGTCACCTCCTTCCTCCTCTTACTCCCAGCTTCGTCTTTTTTTATTCTTCTTCCTCCTCTTCTTTCTTCTTCTACATTCCTCATTCTACCCAAGTCTTACTCTTTCTACCACTTTCTCTTCTTTCCCCCTTGTTATCATCTCGGTCCTCTTCCATCTCCTCCCTTCTCCCTCCAATCCTCCCCTCCCTCATCCACTCTCTTTATTCCATCTCCCTCCACCGCTCTTCATCATAACTCTCCCATCCACTCTCTTTTTATCCGATCTTTCTCAACCACAATCTTCATCGTGACTCTTCTCATCCACTCCCATCATCCCTCCTCCATCATCCAATCTCTCCATCCCACCTCCCTCATCCACCTCTTCCACACCGCCTAGAGAAAGCCTTGAACCGAAAGAGGAGAAGAGCCAAAGCAGAGGAGGCGGAGGATTGCAGAGGATTCAACCAGGGCGCAATTACGCGTCAATAGATAATTTTTGATTCGTCGTCTAACTACGCAATAGATAGTGGAAGAAGATTCAAGGAACGCGCACCAGAGACGTCAATGCATGTAGTCTCTTTCTCTCTCTCTCTCTCTCTCTCTCTCTCTCTCTCTCTCTCTCTCTCTTTCTTTCTCTCTCTCTCTCTCTCTTTCTCTCTCTCTCTCTCTTTCTCTCTCTCCCTCCCTCCCTCTCATTGTGTGTGTGTGTGTGTGTGTGTGTGTGTGTGTGTGAGTGGAGTGAGAGAGTGAATGGAAGAGTGAGAGTTAGTATGAGTATGAGTATGTGTGTGTGTGTATGAGTGAGTGAAAGTGAAAGTGAAAGTGAAAGTGAGAGTGAGAGAGAGAGAGAGAGAGAGAGAGAGAGAGAGAGAGAGAGAGAGAGAGAGAGAGAGAGAGAGAGAGCAAGCGAGTTGGCGAGTATACATTTGTGCGTATGCGCATCTGTGTACACAAGTGAGCATAAAAACACATAGAAGAGAAAGGGAGAAAAACGAAGACCAAACCACATGGCGACCAGGAAAAAATCTGACATCTCTACCAGGACTCGCCGTTTGTTTGTTGGTGCAGGACGGGGGGGGGAGGCCGAGAGGGGGCGGAAGGGGGGCGGGGGTAAGGGTAAAGGGGGGTTTGGGTAAGGGGAGGGGGAGGGGTAAGGGTAAGGGGGTAAGGGTAGGGGTGGGGAAGGAATGTAAACTTCACCGCAAAAGGGAAACAAACATATACTCGATACAGTTAGAGAGAGAGAGAGAGAAAGAGAAATGGAAAGAGATAGAGAGAGAAGGAGAGAGAGAGAGAGAGAGAGAGAGAGAGAGAGAGAGAGAGAGAGAGAATAGTGAGAATAAAGAGAGAAAATAAGAAAGGTAATTTCACATTTACGAGAGAGAGAGAGAGAGAGAGAGAGAGAGAGAGAGAGAGAGAGAGAGAGAGAGAGAGAGAAATGGAAAGAGAGAAAAAGAGAAAGAGAGAGATTGTCCATTCATTCCTACATCTGCGGTGAAAGTCCCGCCTCACCGACACACGTGTTCACTATTCACTGTTGAGCCACACACCGGCCTCCATCCCGCCACGCGCCCCTGTTCGGGCGTCAGGTGTTCGTGTTCGGGTCATGTTTTTGTTGCTGTTGTTCAGGAGCAGCTCAAGTTCTCCTTGCTGTTTGTTCATTCCTTCTTTTGTGGTTATAAAGTTTGTTGTTGTTCAGTTGTGTTGTTTGTTGTTGTTCAGTTTTGTTGTTTGTTGTTGTTCAGTTGTGTTGTTTGTTGTTGTTCAGTTGTGTTGTTTGTTGTTGTTCAGTTGTGTTGTTGTCGGTTCATGTTTTAGCTGAAGTTAGCGTCGTCTGCTCTCCTCTCTCGAGGGAAACAGCGGACGCAACACTCGACGTCTCTCGAATGCAACAGATGAACAGAGAGAAAGGCACAAGACCCAAGAGGAATATACTGGAAGAAAAAGAGTAATGCCGAGAAACCATTACACAGCGACGACTATTATTAAATGGTCATTAGGACGACCCATTAAGAGCACTAATTAGTGAGACTCTCGGCAGAATGAAAAAAAGAAAGAAAAAAAAATGCAGGACGATGAACCATTCGCACAAGCGTTTAACCACAAACAACATTAACGAAACAATAATTACAAGAACAGCGGAAAAAAACACTAGCGATGATGATGATGATGATGATAATATTGATGATAATAACATTAATAATAAAAAGTAATAATAATAATTAGTAGTAGTAGTAGTAGTAATATCAATAATAATCGAAAATACTACTACTAATAAAAACAAACATAACAAAATATCACCCCTAACAATAGCATTTACTATAAGAGCAGCAACAGCATTAACCAAAACAATAACAATTAGTGAGTAACAACCACAGACCCCTTCCCTGCTCCTCCCAAAACAAAAGCATGACGACAGGCGCCAGGACCCTCCGCCGCCCTCCGGTTCGCTCCTGCTTACCTTCCATGACGTTCTCTTCGCCGAACCGCACCTCCGGGATGAAGGTGGGCGAGGTGGGCGCGACGGGCGTGATGGGCGTCGTGGGCGACTGGATCTTTTGGCTCACCCGCATCTTGGCGAGCTGGCGGGCGTGCGCGCACGCGCCCACGTTGCTCTCGAGGTTGCCCGAGTCTGGTCGTTCCATGCCGTTCATCATGGTGGTGGTGGTGGTGGGGGGGGGGGTGTCGGTGGGTGTGTTTGGGGGGAAGGGGGTTATTTAAGGAGGGGAAGGGGGGTCGGTGTTTCGAGTGGGGGGGGGGGGGGGTCTTTGAAGGCAGGGAAAGAAGGGGAGGGCGATAGGTGGAGCAAGAGAGGGTGGAAGAGTTGAGGGGAACCGCAGGGGAGGAGGGGTGTTCGACCTGGACCTTTGGAAACAGAGGGGAGGCGAAAGGGCTGTGTCTTTTTCTTCCTTTTCCTTCTAGGGACAAAGAGCCGAAATGATTTTTGTCAGTTTATAATTATATCCCCTCTTTGCGTAAATTTACCTTTTAACACTTTTTTTTCGTTTTTTTCCTCTCTCTTACAGCCGAAAGTTCACAAAATTCTTCTGTAATTATTGTTCTTTTTTCTCTTTTTTTCACAATCACCAATTATCTTTTTCGAAAATTTCAAGTGTTTCCTTTCTCTATTTCAAGTTTAAGGGAGAGTGAGGGTGAGAGAAATAAAGATGGGAAGATGCAGAGTTAGAATTAGAAAGACGGGGAAAAAAAAAGTTTTGAAAAAGTGTTGGGTTGTATCCAAAAGGGGGAAGAGGAAGAGACGGGAAGGAAAGAGGGGGGGGGGGGTTGTCCAGCTCCTCCACCTGGGTCAATCTCCCTTAAGGTCACCAGCCCTCCATGACCTTCTCGCACCCGGTGGGGGGATGGGGGAGGGGGGGGAAGGGGGGAGGGGAGGGGGGGCAGGCGCTAACGTATGCGGCTGGTCCTCTTCGCCGAGCGCGGCAGTTCGACCATTATCGGCGTCACTTCAACTCTTATCTCCGCTTCTCGTCCTTCCTTTTCCCGTTTATTCCTTCGTGTTTCGTATGTCGCTTTCTGTTTGCGTTTTTGTTTGTTTTCCCTTTTTTCATATATATGGGAAGAGAGTCTTTGTGCTGGACGTCTCACACAAGTCTCTCTCTCTCTCTTACTTTCAACTGTCTCAAGTCTCTTGTCTCAGGAGAGAAAATGCGCTGCATTGCCAAAGGGGGAAAGAGAAGAAAAATTAATTAAGAAACAACACTATTATAATCTTCCAAAGATGTTTCTATATTTCTTTGATAATCGCGAGTATGGAATTCCATTGCAACACTTTCTGACGCAGGAATTCCATAATCCAAGATACGGAAAAGACCTCGAGAGGCCGAGCGGGTTGCAACCTCAACAACCTCAATATGAACACTGATATACGCCTTCAAACCGAAATTATTTTCCCAAATCTTTCAACTCAAAGATCAACCAACCATAAAATAAACAAAGTCAAAACTTTTAAAATAAAAATAAATAACTGAATAAATAAATAATAACAATGATAATTGGAATATATATATAAATATATACATATATATACATATATATAAATATATATGAATATATATATAAATATAAATATATATATATATACATATATATATAACAGTCTTCATTCATAGATACACTGCATCAAAAAGATTACCTGCAACAGTGCACGTTCGTCAACCAACGCCCCCCCCCCCCCCCTCACCCCCCATCCCACCCTCCTTCAAGCCACCCGCCCTTGCTACGAGTTTTCTTCAACCCCCTTCCGCTTAACGCCCCCTCCCCTCCCTCCCTCCCTCCCTCCTTCCCCTTGTTCGCCCCCTCCACACACCTCAAATGCAACCTACCTTTTCCCACGATCAACAAAATAGAAAATACACTTCCCTTCCCCCCAACCCCACCCACCCCCAACCCCACCCACCCCCACCCACTCACCCACCCACTCTCCATCACCCCCACCTTCTACCTCCCATGTAACCTCTTCTCTCGACCCTTCCCCCCCACCCTTACCTACCCTGATTTTATCTCCCCTACAAAGCCCCCCCCCCCTCCCCTTCCGTACCCCCCCCCCCCCTTAAAAAAGAGTCAACACGGGTAGCGAAAGTTTGCGTCAAGGTCAAGGAAACGCAAGCCAGGTACAGCGCGGAACAGCAGTTGCC
>BOPN01003624.1:50000-60000 GCA_017312705.2 Penaeus japonicus | reverse complement strand
TGAGAGAGTGAGAGTGAGTGAGAGAGTGAGAGTGAGAGAGTGAGTGAGTGAGTGAGTGAGTGAGTGAGTGAGTGAGTGAGTGAGTGAGTGAGTGAGTGAGTGAGTGAGTGAGTGTATGTGTGTGTGCGCGCGCGCGCGTGCGCGTGTATGTTTGTCTATACATGTGTATTTGTGTTTGTGTGTGTGTGTGCGTGTGTGCATGTGCGTGAGCGTGCGCGTATATGTTTGTCCATACATGCTTCTGTGTGTGTGTGTTTACCTAATTTCGTTTTTTTTCCGGGAGCATGTGTACACGTCTACATGAGGATAAAAAATCCCAACCCCCGAGTCCAGGACCTAACTCCAAACCGAAGGAACAACACACACACACACACACACACACATAGCAAGCGCTCCGTGTGGATTTTCCCGGCAACTGCATGACGGAGGGTTGGGTGGCAGACACTCTTGCACCACCAACATTACCACCTCACCACATTGTGTCATGCGCTGCGCCGCCTGCCTAGCCAAGGCCATGCGCTGAGCCGAGTGACTGACGGACGGATTGCGGTGTTCATGCACAGGTACATACATAACACTAGCACATGTACACACGATCACACTCACACACCCTCTCTCTCCCATAGATTATTCTTATGAATCATTATCTTCATATACATTGGTAATTAATGATTTCAAATAATGTATAGATCATTAATATTAATGTTGCTATCACTATCAAGACTATCATCATTGCCCCATCATTATCAATATTTATCATCGTTATTGGCTTTACTACCGGAATTACCATTATTACTATTCCTATAATCCTCTTATGTGTCAAAACAAGCAGTTTCACCATCATAAAAGTCCCCAAAATTGTTTTTGTTTTCCGTTCGCTGTAGTGCAAGATTGCTTTGCAATTATGCAATAGAAAGAATTGGCTCTTGTAATAATAGTTACAGCAAATATGGTAAGACGTAAATAACCATTACGCTACTAATCATCATGCTGGAACAATGGTTTAAAATACCCGTGATGATAACATCATGATCATGTTCATCACCATCACGGCGCCGACGACCATGATAATGCTAATGAGACAAAATTAAAAGGCCTACGATAGCAACACCGAGATCGACACACGAACGCCACAACACGTGTCACTTCCAGCGCCATTGCGTGACGTCACTAAAATCAGCTGATGAGACGAACAGTCATGTGGACTTCCTATGTGCATGTAAGCCACACACCTGTAACCCCACCCCCTCCCCCTCCTTCAAGTCCGGTAATAACTGTAACAAACTGTGGAAACAACCATAGGACTTTTCTTTATGTTCTGGTAGCGTGGAAATGGTAGCTATGGATTGTTTGTTTGTGTGTGTGTGTGTGTGTGTGTGTGTGTGTGTGTGTGTGTGTGTGTGTGTGTGTGTGTGTGTGTGTGTGTGTGTGTGTGTTTTTCGGATAATCTAAACGTTTCGTTATAAGTATACATGCGGGTGCCTAGATGCGGACGCAAGTATTCATATTCTTGTGTATGAAAACGTGTTTGTGTATATACAAAGAACATCCCTTGCTATTATATACAAACGTACTAATGTTTTCCTCCATTTCCCCTCATCTCCCCTTAACCATCACCAACCCCAGCTCATGACACATGACAACGAATTCCCACCAAACGAGATAAAACACGTTATGGCATAAGCTCTATAATTACGATAACGTTCCTTGCTTCCTGGTGTACTTTTAAAACCTTACCAGCTGCTGCACAAAGGTTAAATTTAATTGAATTATACATATTAGCATCTTAGGATAATCGTATGTATGCCTTTGGGGAAAAAAAAGTTCTCGTGACAAGGCTCCCAAAAACGTGGTTCAGACCACAGCGAAGTCTAGGGGTTTCCAGAGAGGGAGAGAGGGAGGGAGGGAGGGTGTGGAGAGGAGGGGAGAGGAGGGGTGGGTGGGGGTGGGGGGGTGCCAGTATTGATTCAACGAGCCCCTCCTCCTCTTCCCACCCCCTCCTCCTCTGCCCTCTCCCCTCTCCTCCTCCTCCTCTTCCTCACAGTGCCTCCTAACTCCTCCGTCTGGATGGTGTTCCGATCCCCTTGTCCCTGGCACTCCCGCTGGCACTGCCCTCCATCACGGGCACTGACACTAGCAACACACCACGCACGCAATCCGCCGCAACACCCACTGCCACTTCTCTCTCTTCAAACCTCTATCGATTTCCATTTTTCTCCCTGTGTGTAGGTTAGGAGGCAGAGGCAGGGGGAGAAGGTGGCTCTCGTCGCAAAAAGTGATCTGCAAGTGTTGCCTTTGCAG
The DNA here is from genome assembly GCA_017312705.2 of Penaeus japonicus. NCBI lineage: Eukaryota > Metazoa > Arthropoda > Malacostraca > Decapoda > Penaeidae > Penaeus > Penaeus japonicus. Next base: position 57,699 of record BOPN01003624.1, on the reverse strand, counting down.
TGTGTGCATCAAGGAACCACTGGCGTGCCAGGCACTTGAGACGGGCGCGTCACAACACAAAGACACTAGACACTCGCTCCGTGACACACACTTGAATTCCACATAGCAATCGCTTCGTATTATTCCAATAAACAACTCCAACAAGGCACTCCCGGACGCGGGGTTTCCACTGCCTCCTCTTTCTCTCGCACACCCGCGACAGGCACTACACGAACGGCCACCATAATGGAATCCCTTACAGGCCAAACACTATCTCGCCACGCCGCCGGGAAGGGAGCGCGAAGTCGTACGTCCTCACGTTCCGCCCGCGAGACTCACACTGAGGCGCCTGATGACATTCGCCGATTCGCGTGCGCCGTTCCGCCATGTGCGCTCCGGAGCCGCCGCCGTGCCCGCTTCGAGAGCTCTGCCTCGGCGAAGGACGAGTCGGAATCGAGTCTCACAAGTGGACACTACTTTTATATGCGCTAATGCCATTACATATCAATAGCACCGAATCTCGTGGATATACTATAGTATCTCCTGTAACGAAATCGTTTTTCCGTCACTTGTGTTTTCCTTTATATTCTCATAGAACTCTCGCCGTGAGCGCTTTCAATCGTCCGAATCTTTCGCATGTACCCTCGTGCCTCCTACTTCCTTTCGCCTTTCGCCTGTCCGTTCGTTTGCCTGAATGACCTTGACAGAAAGGAACGTTCCGAAGACCTGGTTTCCCGCTCGACAAACGCGATCTCTCGATTCGCAGCGGATCGAGAGCGAAATATCCAAAGATCTTCTTTTAAAAGCTTTCAGGATTTTCCTCCACCTCGCCCTACCGGTTACTTAATAATCTAAATATGAAGAGTAGTTTCGAATAGTTTAGCCTTCCGTTAAGCAAGAGTGGCGTAATTAACACTTCTCCGTAACTCAAGTTAAAGCTGTGGTTAACCCTCCATCCGTGCACAGCCACGCGGCCACAGCCAACGTACGAATAACAGCTGATCTGTTCATTAGTGAACATCTGAACGCTCCTATTAATACTAAAGCTCAAATTTCAGTCAAGGTAATCTACATCTATCAAATATCGACATTAAATACCCCGCTGAGATAGAGGAGTTTCCATTTGTATCTGATTTACGTTCTGATTTATTGATCTAGGCACCGTCTTCAAGTCTTCAGTCTTCAACTGTATAAAAATCTATGATAATGAAGTTCAAAGATTCTCCGTGTCCAAAGATAACAAAAAAACTTAATTATGCGATAGTGGTTTATATCTTTAATACTTATAAAATGTGTATATAAAAAAGTCTGTGATAAAGCGGTCATGTGTTTATTATCTCCCACTGGCAAACTGCGTGCACACCAAGGCTAAGATTGCGCGCTCTCATTTCTTGTTGGTTGTCTTTAGTTTCAATACACTTTAATTAGGAGAGATATCTGGAGAGGGACGGGGGGAGGGAAACAGAGATGGTAGGGGTAGACAGATGATGTTGATAACAAAAAGCAACTAAAACAAAAACAAAAACAATAACAATAAAATAATGATGATAACAGTGATGATAATGACATAAAAGCCACTACACAAATCACGTGACTCATATTTTTTTCATGGTTGTTCACCACTAATTACTTCTTTACCACCACCACCCCGCCCCGCCTCCCCCCCCCCCAGAACATGAGTGCAAGATCACTGCTATGCAAAGCAGCTCATCACACTCAAAAAAGTTGCTTTTTCTTTTAACGAGAAGAAACCCCATTTCATAGCTTTCTGGTACGATTGCACAATTGTTCATTACGAGCTGTATCATTTTACGATGAAATGGTTAGTTTCCCCCAAATTACAATTCACTTAAACGTAATAAAATCGTTTATAATCCCAGCAAGAAATTTATTAAAAAAAAAGAGGAATCGTTAGTAACCCAAACGTATCCTCTGCTGAAGGATACGAATGCTGGTGCTTGAGGCATGGTATTTATTCACTGATGAAGCATTAGTATCCCAAGTATGAAATTAATCAAGTGACAAAATTGTCATATTCATCGTACCGTCATTGCCATACGATCGTTTAGAATGGAAGTCATCGTCATCGTCATCATTAACAATATTGAGAAAGCCTAATGCAACACAAGGTCATTGCAGCAATAATACAAAGTGATATATGATTTTCCCGTCAAAGTTGTTGGTTTGCTTTGCAATGACGCAGGAAAGTGACATGACAACCATCGCCATGCAGTAATGCAACAATAAACTTGAATGTGCAATAAAGGACATGAATATTTGTGATTACACTGGAAGTGTATACATGCATACATACTTAGGACATTTTTCTTCACAAGATACAGATACGAATATGCAAAGGAACACAAACAAACACTGGAAACATATAAACAAATCCACACACATCAACACAGTTAAGCGAACACACACTCAGAGACTTAGCCACAGAGCGAAACACGGTAGCCTACACGCACTAAACAACCAACACCCGCGATTACAAATCATCTTCAGAATCAATCACACATCATCCCTGGAACCACAACACTTTCCCAAACGCAGGTACATCAGGTGGTACATCAGGTGGTACATCAAGTGAAATAGGTGTGATTATATTTAGCCTTCCACTTCCGGTCCCTCCTGCCCACCTTCCTTTTGTAACAATGGCAAGCGCAGGCATATGTGTGTCACGGGCGCAAAACTATCAAACGCGTGTTTATTTGTTAGAAGGAAGGGAAGCTTTTCGGTGTTAAAATCTTGACATTAATTTCCATCGTTTGGAATAATGATGATAAAAACAAATAGACACAAACGATGAAATATCACAAGAAAACGACTGATAGATAGCCAGACTAATTGAAAAAACGAGAGAGAGAGGGAGAGGGAGAGGGAGAGGGAGGGAGGGAGAGAGAGAGCGAGGGAGAGAGAGAGAGAGGGGAGAGAGAGAGAGGGAGAGGGGGGGGAAAGAGGGAGGGAGAGAGGGAGGGAGGGGGAGGGGGAGAGAGAGGGAGAGAGAGAGAGAGAGAGAGAGAGAGAGAGAGAGAGAGAGAGAGAGAGAGAGAGAGAGAGAGAGAGAGAGAGAGAGAGAGAGAGAGAGAGAGAAAGAAAGAGAAATAAAGTCAAACAAAAAGAAATGGAGGGAACAAAATAAATCACTGCCAAGACAGCTCCTCCTTTCGAAAAAGAAAGTTACCAAGCGAAGCCAGAGAGAAAAGTTTCCCGCTGAAGCCACAGCACCTATCACACGCCCCGCAGCCACCATCATTAACATAATGACTCCGGCGCGGCCATTCCCAGTTGACTTTGTTTACATCGAAACTCCTCACTTCTGGGCGGGCGGGCGGGGGGGTGCGGGGGTGAGGGGGAGAGGGTGAGGGAAGGGGACTTTCCAGCGACAAGGTCACCGGAGATGGCGAGAGACAAGGTCGCGTCTTCAAGAGAGTTTGGAGTGGGGTGGGAGGGAGGACAAAGGAGTGAGAAGGGGGAGGGGGGGGGGGGGTTGGTGAGTAAGGAATGGAGTGAAGTGAATGAAGTAAGGAGTGAGTGAAGGTTGAATAGTCTTCTCCGCTTTATTTTATTCTATTTTTTGGTTCTGTTGTATGTATTCGGATCAGTCTATATCTACTGTAATGAACACAGGCATACATGTATATAGACGCATACATGCACACACACACACACACACACACACACACACTCACACACACACACACAAACACACACACACACACATATATCACACTCGGGTATACATGCGTCCGTGCATGTACGTGTTTTTTCCTTTAAGATTACATGTATTTCCATCTTAAAACTTGCCCAAAGCTTATTACCAATTGTAAACCCATTGAGTGCTTCTTAAACAGCGCACACTATTCGCTATTCCGCTCGTATGAAAGAATAATTCAAGCACAAATACCGCGCGAATTCCAGAGACTTCCAACCGTCAATACGGAATATCATTACAAGCTGATTAATGTAACACTTCATCATCAGATATTCCTTCTCACAGCCGACGGAACTGAGGCGAGTTACTCCTTAAAATTATATTCTTTTTAAATTTACGTTTTCATTCCAGTTTCAAAGTTGCATAATATCAGGTACGATATCTTCTGAATAAATACTATATATAATATATATTTATACATATTTAATACCAAAACAACAACAAATACATCCCTAAAGAAACAGTTTTCCAAAGTCCGCCAACGGACTGGAAGGCATAACAGCATGACGCCGTGTTTACCGCCTCGGTATGCAAATTAGTCACCAACGAAGTGTTCTCACTCACGTGGAACAACACGCGCCAATGAAACGTCCTTTTCTCTCTCTCTCTCTCTCTCTCTCCTGGAAAGATTTTATAGCGACGGATACGCCTTAAGCATGTCTTTTATTATTATGAGTGTCCTATATTGTATCAACTTTTACTAATACTGCTATCATTAATAATATCTTTATCTATGATGAGATAATAATCATTATTTTTATCAGATTTTATTATTATTACTTTAACTATTGCTATTATCAATGCTGTTATTATTATTAGCATTATTTTATCATTTTATCATTATTGATATCCTAATTGTTATGATTGTCCTTATTACTCGCACTATCATTATAATTTTTATTAAGGACATCAATATCTTTATCAATATTGTTATTATTATCTTATCTTATTCTCTCTCTCTCTCCCTCTCTCTCTCTCTCTCCCTCACTCCCTCCCTTTCTCTCTCTCTCCCTCCCTCTCTCTCTCTCTCCCTCCCTTTCTCTCTCACTCCCTCCCTTTCTCTCTCACTCCCTCCCTTTCTCTCTCACTCCCTCCCTTTCTCTCTCACTCCCTCCCTTTCTCTCTCACTCCCTCCCTTTCTCTCTCACTCCCTCCCTTTCTCTCTCACTCCCTCCCTTTCTCTCTCTCTAAGTCCTTTAGCTCTTTCATTTTCTCTATTTCCTTCTTCATCTCTCGAGTTCACACTGTGCCCGTGCGTGCGTTTGTGTGCGTGAGTGCGTGCGTGCGTGCGTGTGTGTGTGTGTGTGTGTGTGTGTGTGTGCGTGTGTGTGTGTGTGTGTGTGTGTCTGTCTGTCTGTATGTGCGCGCGCCCGTGCGTGTGTGTGTGCGTGCGTGTGGGATTGTGTATATATGTGTACTTGAGTAAGTGTACGTATGATTACCTACATCAACTTAACATCACAATTTTAACAATTTACTCAAATCTAAACCTCCTTTACAAAAACTATAACAAAATGCCAACCCCATTCACCTCACGCAATCTGCCAAATTGTAAATGACAGGAATGTGATCGCGAACGGAAGGAAAGCACGCACGTGAAGGCACCGCTGGTAATGCACGCACGGCGAGGGGGCTTCCGACGCGAGGGAAAGCCCGAGACACCGGCCAGAGTCACGAAGGGAAAGGCACGAACGAGGCGACCTGTCCCCCTCGAAGGAAGGTCTGAGACGCCTCTGAGCGAGTTTCACAATCGGGGGAAAGTCGCAGTCAGCTAACCTAAGGTCCGTATTTCTAGATATTTCAGTAAAAAATATTCCTAAAAGATCTTCAGGCAGGGCTGAGAGAAAATACAATGATGAGAGTAAACCTATGAGTAAATAAATAAATAAAAACATTCCCGCGTCTAGGAAAAACGAGTATGAAAAGCGGATGTGAATTGTCATGAACTGACGACTCCACTCTTGCTCTTCTATGCATTTCATCACCTAATCGTGCATGCAAATGAAACAGCAAAATGTTACAGCAATGATACAGAGATGCAAGTCCTATGGATACTCTCACAAACACGTACAAGATACAACACTGTAATTACATTTATATCGCATTTACAAACGTGTATATCCTTATGTTTATACGCAAATTTATAAAAAATAGACACACGATAAGCCATGTAAACATCTTTAAAAGGCAAATCCAAACAAAAAAATCACTTCATCGTTATCTTTGTCATTTATCTAGTAATGTACCGATTTCTGTTATTCTCGTTTCTTTATCGAATATATGTATTTCTAAAAGGTTTGGGCCGATTTTCGGGCGAAAAGTCGGACTATGTCTCTGAAACGATCCGAAGATTGCAATTTTCAACGTATTAGAATCGACCACAAAATTGGCACCATGCAACGCAACCTGTGATCAGGTAACACATACCGTTTTGAGGTTTGATTCTTGCAATGGGACAGCATGCGTACAGGTTAACGATCGTATAACATTACACAGATAATGTAAATATATCTCCAAATCACAAGGGTACAAATTTACCTACACAACACAGTACCGATGTTTACACGTATCCTCAAAGCCACGCATACGCAGTTTGTTTTGTTACACAACATGTTGTTCCGTTCTTTCTTTTTAATATACATTTCATTCGTCTATTTACATGTGGATGGTTTTCCTCTTTAATCTATATCTATGTGAACAGTTACCGTTCTTTCATCCGTTTCACTCCTTATTTTAAACCAAATAAACATTGGTGTGTGGGAATTACTCACCTGAATGCATTTTATCCGCTATCCGAACGTCAGCCTTCAATATCCTCCGTATTCTGTGTTGTAGTTCCCACAAAATAATCCCCGATGAAGAGTAACCGATAACGTTAAACAAAACGTTTCAACCTTAACATGAAACACAAATGAAAACAGTTCCAGCATTAACAAGTAACACTTAACAAACACACTAAAAGTTCATGTACCACAACAGCCTCACTCCACACCACAACACCATCTGCCAGTAAACAGCGTCTCGAACAACCTGCTAACTCGTACTAACGCCCTGCTTGCTGGGTAACTTCGGGCAAGAAAGATAACTCTTGCGCCTACCTTTCACTCCCGAGGGTCGACCTCCTCCTGGGAATTCGTACCTGATTCTCGATTTATTCAATTGTTCATTTTTCTCATTTCTAAAATTTCTCTCTTCTGTGATATTGTTTCGAATTTCATTCCTATTTTCCTGTATTTTTTCTAACTCTTCCTCTTTTTGTGTTTTCCTAATTGATCTATTCTCCATTACTCTTCCTTTACCCCCTTTTCTTTATCTTTTTCCTTTTGTTCCTTTGAATATCCGTCTGCAAGTCTTAGATACCTTCCTAATCTCTCACCCTCCTCAAACTACGTTAAATTTCTCTTCATTAAACCCAGGCTCTTTTTCCATCACGCTGTATCCCCCCCCCTTCTTCTCATCCCCCACCTAAAGCTATGAATAAAAGGAAAACATTATCACCTTCCCTCCCTCAAAACAGTACAAATACAGACCAAAGGTTAACGTAAAATCGTATTAGATATTAAAGGAGAGACGTTATGCATGCGTGCAGGGGGGGAAGGGGTGGAGGTAGCGGGGGAGGGGGTGTAACTAAACAGGAAGAGCTTGTAATTAAGGTAGTTTCAAGTTCCAAGCGGTTGGCGAGGCCGAAAGCCGTTAATGTGGCTCAGAATGAAGTGGTAAGTGCCTAGTTACGCTTAGTGAAATCAGAAGAGCTTTGATAACATGGGCAGCTACGGATGCAACTTTTGTGGGGTGGTTTGAAGTTGTTAAATGTTGATAGTTTAGCGGATAAAAATAATCGGAGGAATAACATGTGTTTGTGTGTGTGTGTGTGTTTATATGTGTGTTTGTGTTTGTGTGTGTGTGTGTGTGTGTGTGTGTGTGTGTGTGTGTGTGTGTGTGTGTGTGTGTGTGTGTGTGTGTGTGTGTGTGTGTGTGTGTTTGTGTGTGTGAGTGTGTGTG
>BOPN01003624.1:30000-35000 GCA_017312705.2 Penaeus japonicus | reverse complement strand
TATTTATTTACAAATGTCGATATTCATCTCTCTCTCTCTCTTTACCTATATATCTATCAATCAATCAATCTATCTATCTATCTATTTATTTCTCTATCTATCTATTTATGTATTTGTCTATCCATCAATTTCTTTTTCCTTATCTACCTACCTACCTACCTACCTACCTATCTATCTATCCATCCATCCATCTATCTATCTATCCAAGCGCCCCTATAGCGACTCACGCCCATTCCATCCGCCTCGCAAGGCGTCCAAAACGCCCCCCCCCCACCTCCTCGGAGTCAATCCCCCCCTCTTCCCCCGCGAGCCACATGAGTGACAGACATGACACGAGAGTCTCCTGAATGACACGAGTGACAAGGGGCCAGAGGTGAGACGTTCCTCCGGCGTTCCATTGTCACTCGCGGAGAGAAACGGGGAACACGACGTCGACACTTGAACGACTCCCGACGGAAACGGAAGCCGAGCGCGGACGGCGAGCGAGTGGCCGAGTCCCAGAGGGGCTGAGGCTGAGGATGGGACCAGCGACTCGCGGTTAGTCGCGCTGGGTAGGAGGAAGAGGAGGAGGAGGAGGGGGGAGGAGGAGGAGGCGGGAGGAGGTGGATGGGCATGAGGATGATGAAGGAGCGAGAGACATAAAAGAAGTAGAAGAAGAGGAAGAAAAATAAAAGGATGAAGACTGACTAAAAAAAAAAAAAAAAAAAAAAAAAAAGAAAGACAAAAAAAAAAAAAAAAAAAAAAAATAGGAAGACATCAAATTTCTATTTCCTCTGAATCAAATTGATATGACGATGAAGGTGCAGCGTGAAGCGCGATATTAAAAGCTTTATTGGTAACGAAATCTGGGGACGATCTTAAGAGCAGGAAGCAAGTCTGGTTTCCTTCGTGCGAGATACGGCGGCGGCAACAGCGATGATAACTCGAACGCACCACACAGAGGAAATGCATTCGCGGCCATGGCCAACTCACCCATAAAGGTTCATCATCTGTAACTTCTTTTATAATCCTTCTACCGAACAAAAAAAAAAAAAAAAAAAAAAAAACAACTAATTACAAATCCAATTAGCCAACTAATCACCAATCCAAGAGAGCAACCAGTCAACCAACTTCTAGACCGCCCGTTTAACCGTTAAACTGAGACACGAGTCGCCAACCAACACAAACGCCAAGACATTCTCTCCTGTTCTGTAGAGCAAAAAAATGGCAAGGACACTGATGCTGCAGACGGTCACGGCATTATTGATTATTATTATTGATGTTGATGGCGATGATGATGATACTGAGGATGGGTGTAGTGATAATGTTGAGGAGAAAGATGCTAGCAATAATGATAGCAATAATCAGCAATGAGAATAGTCAGAGAAATGCGGACAACTACAAGGACAATAACGAAAGAAAGATTAAAAAAAACGATAGAAATCTTGTGGTAATGTCAAATGTATGACTGAGAATTGATAATCATACTATACATGATGTGTCGATATCTGAAATCCGTGGTGAATGGAAGTGAATATTTAAGCTTGTGATTGACGTTTCAGTATCTATATCTTCATGTGAATTATGGGAATCATCCTTTGGACTAATATATATCTATATCTATATCTATATCTATATATCTATATATCTATATTTAACTATATATATATATATACATATATATATATGTATATATATATATATATATATATATATGTTTTTATATATATGTTTTTTTGTGTGTATGTGCGTTTCTTTCTTTCTTTCTATGTTCCTTTTTTACTGTCAGTTTATAAACACACACTCTCATAGTGCAAATATACACCATCATGTGTATGTTTTGTACACGTATGTTGTACACTGTAACACAGAAGCGCTCCTTTTGTTACTCTGCAGAAAATATTCGAAAGAAAGAAGAAAAGAAAGTAAAATAGACTTTTGGAAATAAGCGAGAGAGAGAGAGAGAGAGAGAGAGAGAGAGAGAGAGAGAGAGAGAGAGAGAGAGAGAGAGAGAGAGAGAGAGAGAGAGAGAGAGAGAGAGAAAGAGAGAGAGAGAGAGAGAGAGAGCATAAAACGAAGGAGAAGCTTGTACAGTCAAATGGAAGGAAATGTAAAAGAAAGAAATGAATAAAAAGTGAAAAAAAGAATTTAAATAAATAAGAAAAGTATGTAAGAATATGTTACTGAAGTAATTCCTTCTCCACTGCAGACCGATACAGTCTAACCGGGAGAGAAGAGGGGAAAAAAGGCGAAAGAGAAAAGGAAGGAAACGGGAGAATAATAAGAAGGAAGAAAAAGGGATAGAGAAGACAGGAAAAGTATCTTTGCAAGAGCGAAGCATCGAACCGAAACCAAGGCTTTGAACACACGCCGAAGGAGGTCTTCCTCCTCCGTCCCTTCGGCGCTCCGCCCGTCCTGTCGGCCTTGCATGGCCCTCTCCCGCCCCTCCCGTCCCTCCCGCCCCTCCCGCCCCTCCTCTTCCTCTCCTCCTCTCGTTTCCCTGGCTCACTTACTATCTCTCTCTCTCTCTCTTTCTCTGTCTCTCTCTTTATCTTTCTCGCTCTCTCTCTCTATCTATTTCTCTTGCTCTCTCTCTCTCTCTCTTTATCTATCTTGCTCTCTCTCTCTCTCTCTCTCTCTCTCTCTCTCTCTCTCTCAGGAGGAGGGGTGCGGGGTAGAGAAACGGGATATAGAGTGAGAGAAAACGGGGGAGAGGGGAGGGAAGGTTGGAAGAGGGGAAGTGGAGGAGGGGCAAGGGAATGTGGAGGGAGGAATCAGTAAGGATAAGTGGAAGAATGAGTGAGCGAAAGGTTATGATTTGAGCGTAGAGTTGCATGATGACATCTTGGCTATTTTGTAGCACACTTTTTCTTGAGTGACTTGTTGGTGTAACTTGATGGGGGCGATTATGCCTTCAAGGGGAAAGGCAGTGGGATTCGTTCTGTGCCTCTGGTTTGTCTGTCTGTCTGTCTCTGTATCTCTCTTTCTCTTTTCTCTCTCTCTCTCTCTCTCTCTCTCTCTCTCTCTCTCTCTCTCTCTCTCTCTCTCTCTCCCCCTCTCCCCCTCTCCCTCCTCTCCCCCTCTCCCCCTCTCCCTCCTCTCCCCCTCTCCCCCCTCTCCCCCTACCCCCTCTCCCTATCTACCCACCCGCCAGCCCGATATGCTCGCCCAGTCACCCGCCCGGCATGCCATCGAGTGACAATCATCCGGCTAATTTGACCTTTGACCTGGAAGGTACCTCCTCGAGAGACGCTGCCGAGGGAGGGGAAGGGAGGGGGGAGGGGGGGAGGAGGAGGCATAAGAGGATGGGGAGTGAACATTTTGGAGTGGGTGGAGGGGGTAGGGGGTAGGGGGTAGGGGGAGGGGAGGAAAGGGATTGTAGAAGACGGGAGAGAGGGGGGGGGGGGGGCAGAAACAAAAGAAAAAAAAACTGATTAGGGAGAAAAAAAAGGATGGAGGAGTGATAAGTGATTAGATCTGATAAAGATCTGATGGGAAATGGCAATATAAAAGATGGGACACACACACACACATACACACATACATACATATATATATATATATACAGTATATATATATATATATATATATATATATATATATATATATATATATATATATATATATATATACATATATATGCATACACACAACTCATTACTATGACTGTTATTAGTACTATAATGATTATCATCAATATCATTATCTTCTTTATTAAGATCATTAACTTGTCTTTGGAAATAACGGTCGATTCCCTTGGAATCAGTGAAGAGAAAGAGAGGGAGACAGATGGATAGATAGATAGATAGATAGAGATAGATAGATAGATAAATAGATAAATAGATAGATAGAGAGAGAGAGAGAGAATAAGCCAAAGAGAGAGAGGAAAATATCGATCGAGATGAATAGAAAGACCAATAAAGAGAGAGAGAGACAGAGAAAGGGACGGAGAAAGAAAGAGAGAGAGAGAGAGAGAGAGAGAGAGAGAGAGAGAGAGAGAGAGAGAGAGAGAGAGAGAGAGAGAGAGAGAGAGAGAGAGAGAGAATAAGCCAAAGAGAGAGAGGAAAATATCGATCGAGATAAATAGAAAGAACAATAAAGAGAGAGAGAGAGAGAGACAAAGAGAGATAGGGACGGAGAAAAGTGAGACCGAGAGACCGAAAGCATGAGCCCGTGCCATAAGAGTGACACTTGAACCCCTTTGAGGTCGCGGCCATCTCCGGTAATGAGGAAAGCGCGAGAGGTTCTTCGCCCGAGCCGCGTTAGGCCTCGTGTCGCTCTACGTTCGGGAGGAAGTGGGGGGTGGGGGTGGGGGTGAGGGGGAAGTGGGGGGTGGGGGATGGGGGAAGTGGGGGGTGGGGGGGGATGGGCTGGGGGGGGGGGGTCATGAGGTTAATTGATTCGATGATTTCGTGAGGGCGATATGAACGGATGTGTCTTTCTTTTTTTCTTTCATTGTTCATATACATGTATATGTGTATATACATATGTATGTATATGTACATTTATGCACATATGAATATTTATGTTTATGGATATATATATATATATACACGCACACACATATATATATATATATATATATATATATATATATATATATATATATATATATATATATATGTATATGTATATATGTATGTATAATCATATACATTTATGTATATATATATATATATATATATATATATATATATATATATACACATATATATACACACACACACACACACACACATATATATATATATATATGTATATATATATATATATATATATATATATATATATATATATATATATATATACATATATACTAATTAATGCTGATGATACCAATAACAATGGCGACAATAATAATGATAACATAACAATGATATAAACGATATTGATAATGAAGTTAATAATAGGGACAACTATGATGCATAAAACAATGACAGTGAAACACCAGAACAAACAACAGAAACAAGCGAGGAAAGTCAGAATGAATAATCTCAAGAACCAAAACAGAATAGGGAAAT
>BOPN01003624.1:22500-25000 GCA_017312705.2 Penaeus japonicus | reverse complement strand
TTTTTTTCTCTTTACAGTACGGGGGACCGGAGCCAAAAGTAACGGGGGTGGGATGCAACAGGGGCAGCTTAAAACAGATGGAATAGGAATTAGAAGTAACGAATAACAGGATAGCTGTAAAAGGGGTAAGCATATTATTAATCTTGTTATTCCTGTAGGTCCTGTTTTTGTTTGTTTTTGATGTAAAATTTGAAGTTTCCGAATTGTCCGTTCACGTCCACTATTAGGTTGGTGTGGATTCCAATTCCGGAGCATCCTTCAGAAAATGCTCCTTCAGATTCAAGCGCTACAACAAGGCACACTTTCCTTCGCTCCGTGCAGTTCACACCTTGTCAGCTTGGGGCTTTGGTGCAACAAACAAACCATTACGTGTCAACCTGCCAAGTGTTTTCTAATAGCTATTATTTCGAGCATTTTCCTGTCTTTTTTGAACAGTTGGTCGAGTTGACTAATCGACAATTATGTCTTACTGAAATTGCAATTGCTACATCAACTGCAAGCAACAGAGACCCTGGTTTGCTCGTATTTGCCATTTACAAGTGGCTCCAAGTTGAATAACTCAAGTTGAAGTATTTGATTTAATGCTTACTATAGTTACATAACTTGCTTCGCTACCTGTTGCGAACCGTAGCCTCCCTGTCTCAACATGGCAAACTAATCCTAACTAATGGGGGCATGAGAAAGATGCTGTTGAAAAGAAAAAATAGTTTTTTTTTTCTCATAACCAGCTCTCTTTGAGACAAGTCAAATGAAACGAGCATGAAATGATCTGAATGAAATTTAATTAGAGCACAATGTTTGCGCAACATTTCGTTAAGATCTAGCTGGGCTGCGCCATGAGCAACAGCATGACCTCATGATTCCAGTCTCATGGCCGATTCTCAAAGTGTCATTTTGCTCAGCAATTTAGTGCCTTGTGCAACGTGCAAGCCTTCTGATCACAAACGAGATACATGCACAAGCATCTCTGACATAGGCAGTCTCATGAGTACAGACATTAGTGCCTGAATGAGAAAGAGAAAGTGGAGACAGACAAGCAGATAGATAATAGAGGAGATAAACAGATAGATACAGACAGCAGAGAGACATTTAACAAACATAAACTTGAAAACATGCACACGAATATAAGGGACACTCACTGACTCACACGCACACAAACACATACATAAATATGAATAAATATGTATGTATTTATCTCTCTCTCTCTCTCTTTCTCTGTCTCTGTCTCTGTCTCTGTCTCTCTCTCTCTCTCTCTCTCTATCTCTCTCTCTCTCTCTCTCTCTCTCTCTCTCTCTCTCTCTCTCTCTCTCTCTCTCTCTCTCTCTCTCTCTCTCTCTCTCTCATATATATATATATATATATATATATACATATATATACACAGAGAGAGAGAGAGAGAGAGAAAGAAGAGGAAGGGAGAGAGGAGAGGAGAAAGAGAGAGGGAGAGAGAGAGAGAGAGAGAGAGAGAAGAGAGAGAGAGAGAGAGAGAGAGAGAGAGAGAGAGAGAGAGAGAGAGAGAGAGAGAGAGAGAGAGAGAGAGAGACAGACAGACAGACAGACAGACAGAAAAAAAATGAATAGATAGAAAAATGCATGTATACATACATACCTATACATACAGACATTTGCACACAAACACACACATACACAAAACACACACACACACACACACACTCAAACACACATACGCAAGCCAATACACACACAGCGTTCATGACACCTTCAGTTCCTCTGCACGGGAGAGTCACAACGTTTGTCCTGAGGCAATATTGACACGGAGAGCAAACGTTTCTACCAAACGTTCCCAGACTAAGGCACAAACGCCTCTGCATGGAGGGAGGGAGGAAGAGAAGGGGGGAGGGAGTATGCGAAGGAGAGAGGGGGAGAGAGAGAGAGAGAGAGAGAGAGAGAGAGAGAGAGAGAGAAAGAGAGAGAGAGAGAGAGAGGAAAAGAGAAAGGAAGAGAAACGGAAGAAAACGGGACAAATAAGAAGAGAAAGAGAAAGAAAAAAGAAATCAAACACGGGGAGGCCAATTACCCCGGTGTGAGGACATCCAGAGGAGAAGGAAGGAGGAAGAGGAAGATGAAGAAGGAGACAGAGAGCCTGGGATTAAGACGAATGAATGTCACAGAAGGACGCGGATTAAAGGACAGCGAAGGAGGAAGAATGACAAAGCATGAATAACGGAGACGAAGAGGATGAGAGGTGACGCTTTGCGAGAAGATGTGTCTGGCAGGAAGGAAGGAAGGAAGGAAGAGGAGGAGAGGAGAGGCTTAGATGGAGAAGATATATACCCCCCCCCCCTCCCTCACTCTGTCTGTCTGTCTCTCTTTCTCTCTCGAGAGAGAGAAAGAGGGAGAGAGAGGAGAGAGCGAGAGAGAGAGAGAGGTGGGAGAGAGAGAGAGAGGGGGAGGGAGAGAAAGAGAGGAGAGAGAGAGAGAGAGAGAGAGAGAGAGAGAGAGAGAGAGAGAGAGAGAGAGAGAGAGAGAGAGAGAGAGA
>BOPN01003623.1:147769-152806 GCA_017312705.2 Penaeus japonicus | reverse complement strand
AGTTGGCTGACGGCGCTCTCATCACTGGCGACGCCGCCTCGCCCTCCGTGTTAGTCAGCGGTCTGGACACGTCTCGCTTTGATTCTTTACGCCCCCCCCCCCTCCTCCCGGGGCCAGCTTTGCCTTGGAAGCCTTAGCTTTGTTGAAGAGATTATCTAGTTCATTCTTATCCCGTGTTCCTAATCTTCTCCCAAGGACTTTGATGGTCTCGCTCTTTGGTGCCTCTGGGTGGCCTCCCTCACCCGCGGAAAGCCGCTAGCCTCAAGCGCTGAAGGTGCTACTGGCGTGTGCTCGAGTTGAAGACACGAGAGACAGCTTTGCTACAGCTGTTACCACCGCTGATAGCAATAGTGGTAATTAAAGGGACATATGAAAGATGACAACTTTAAGGATGAGCTTTCGATGTTGACGATAAATATGTAAAGCTATATAAAGCTATGTAAAGTTACTCCCAAGGAGTCGATACTATCAATCTTGCCATCGAACATCAGAAGATTAAATTGATAAAGCCTTAATTTTTTTTTATTATAAGCATAAACGTCTGACCTACAAAATAATCTATAAAACCTGTAGCCTAAGAAAGCGAAAAAAAGTTACCCTTTGCCCTGTTACGTTTAAGAAGATGTATGTTGAACGGAAAGCGCTACAGTGGGCTGGCAAAATTGATAATTGAACCAGTTGATTGTCGGCATCTTCTGTTTTCAAGATGAATTAACAGGACTATGTGTGAGAGAGAAAGAGGAAGAGAGAGAGAGAGAGAGAGAGAGAGAGAGAGAAAGAGAGAGAGAGAGAGAGAGAGAGAGAGAGAGAGAGAGAGAGAGAGAGAGAGAGAGAGAGAGAGAGAGAGAGATGTATTTGTATATGTATATATATATATATATATATATATATATATATATATATATATATATATATATATATATATATATATATATATATATGTGTGTGTGTGTGTGTGTGTGTGTGTGTGTGTGTGTGTGTGTGCGTGCGTGTGTCCTCATACGCATGCTTGTGCCTGCAGAGGACGGGGAATCATGATCTTATTGTTATTGAACTCCGTTATCAAATTCCCATTTTTACTCGAATATACATTGTGCTTGGAGATGCCATATCATTTGTTATTTCAGCAAGCAATTAATCTAAAAAAAGAAAGAAAAAAAAATACACGACACTGATAAGACTGAACGGCAAAGAGAAAGAAAAACGGTGGTCCGATAACGGTCTCATAAGCCAAATCAATCGCTGTGTTATCATTTACTCGATCACGTGTCTGTTTGTATCGCGCTGCACGGAAGGTCCAGTGTTGGTTGGTACGTGGCAGCGTTGTGTGTCGCTATCTCCTATGATATTGCGTCATTTTGTAATCTTGAAGTGAGATTAAGAGATGCATGGGTCATCGATAAGGGATCTTCATCATACATCATAGTTTTTTTTTTTTTTTTTTTTTTTTTTTTTTTTTTTTTTTTTTTTTTTTTTTTACTTTTAGTCTCATTATACAAGATCAAACACTGACACACATACGTAAACACATACGTAAAAACACACACAAACACACACACACACCGACACATACCCACCGACACACACCCACATGATGTCATTCTAAAAGCATTGTAATCGAAAAAAAAAAATCAAATCAAGAATAAAAAAAAAAAAAAAAAAAAGTAGCAATGCATTGTCTTGCCACTTACGATTCCTCCCTTGTCTGTGGTTAGCGTCCGTGCTTGTTCAGACACATAGTCTCTCCTCCCACTTTCACTCCGTCACTGTTGCTGCCTTGCTTGCTATCTGCCTGTCTCTTTGTCTCTTTGTTTGCCTACGTATCTCCTGTCAGTCTGTCTATATTTGTCTGTCTGTCTGTATATTTCTGTCCGTTTGTCTGTCTATTTCTGTCTTTTTTTTCTGTATATGTCTATTTATCCACCTTTTTTTGTATCTGTCAACTTGCCCATATATCTACTTGTCCCTTTCTCTCTCTCTCTGTCTCTCTCTCTCTCTCTCTCTCTCTCTCTCTCTCTCTCTCTCTCTCTCTCTCTCTCTCTCTCTCTCTCTCTCTCTCTCTCTCTCTCTGTCTCTTTCTCTCTCTCACTCTCTCTCTCTGTCTCTTTCTCTCTCTCTCTCTCTCTCACTCTCTCTCTGTCTCTCTCTCTCCCTCACTCTCTATTTCGCTCAGTATATCTCTTTCCTACGTGGCATGGCATTGCAACAACGGATTGTCATGAATAAATATAGGCTCTTACACACACGGTCTTACAGCATTCATTCGCTATTATTTCATCGAATCTCGTAAATGTCATCATTTTTTTCAGAAAGACCAACCTTACTATTCAAAGTGTACTTGCAAATTAATTAAAAGAGAACATGGCTGTCATTATTCCTCTCTTTATCTTTAGCACCTTTGCTTTCTTTCATTTATCGTCATTATCACTGGATACCTTCACT
Source organism: Penaeus japonicus (assembly GCA_017312705.2). Classification (NCBI taxonomy): domain Eukaryota; kingdom Metazoa; phylum Arthropoda; class Malacostraca; order Decapoda; family Penaeidae; genus Penaeus; species Penaeus japonicus. Next base: position 150,364 of record BOPN01003623.1, on the reverse strand, counting down.
CTGTTTTGATTTAAATTTCTTTTGTATCTAAACGCATGATTCTACGTTGCAGGTGAGGTGGCGATGCTGCAGGGAAGAAAACTCAAACAAGGTTACGTAATGTTAATATTTCTTCAACGAAGGGTAAGGCATGTCACTGACAATACGGTCTTTTAATTGGTCGATCATGTCGTTTTAGCTGCTTTTGAAGTATTTTTTTTTTTTTTTATTGTAAAATAAATCTGAAAAAAAATAAAAAAAAAAAAAAAAAAAAAAAAAAAAAAAACATGTATTGCATATTATTATTATTATTATTATTATTATTATTATTATTGTTATTATTATTATTATTATTTTATCGCATTAACTAACGGATAAAAGGGTGATGTACGAACAAGGAAATAATAATAATAAAAAAAACACATTAAAAATGAAGAAGAGATAATAAAAGAAAAGAATAAGAAAAATTATTCATTAAACATATATTCATACATACATTCACATACATACGTACATCATACATAAATGCATACATACACATCCATGTATCCATAGACATGTACACACACAGACACACACACACACACACACATACATATATATAAATATATATATATATATATATATATATATATATATATATATATATATATATATATAGATAGATAGATAGATAAATAGATAGATAGATAGATAGATAGATAGATAGATATTTATATATGTGTGTGTTTGTTTGTGTGTGTATATATATATATATATATATATATATATATATAGATAGATAGATAGATAGATAGATAGATAGATAGATAGATAGATATAGATAGATAGATAGATATAGATAGATAGATAGATTTATATATACATACATACGAAAAATACAGCATATATGAAACAACATTAGAACAAATTAAAGCATATATATATATATATATATATATATATATATATATATATATATATATATATATATATATATATATATATATATATATATATACATATATATATATATATATATATATATATATATATATATATATATATATATATATATATATATATATATATATATATATATATGTGTGTGTGTGTATATATATATATATATATATATATATATATATATATATATATATATATATATATATATATATATACACACACACACAAAATAGAGTAAAAACGTTTATACATCTACGAGTGTTATTTTTCCGGATATTAAACAGTGGAAGAAAACACACATCTCATGAACATGCTGTAACGATACATATCACACAGCATTACTTTTACTGCCAGTCTGCACCGCTGAAGTACAGCCCCCGCTCACCTCTTCCCACAAACCAGACCACTAAGTACGTAAAGAACCCCCCTCCTCTGTCTCTCTGACTCCATCCCCCCGTCTGTCTGAATTAGTAACTAGCACCCCCACCCCTTCCCTCCCTTCCCCTCCCCCCTCCCCCACCCTAACAGCCCCAGCCCCTGCTTGTTTCCATCATAAATGCATCCCTCTCCCCCTGCCCCCCTTCCCCCCCACCCCGCTCCCGCCCCCGCCCCCCTATACCCCTCCGATCAACCTGAAAGTCCATCATGTGCGAGTGCAGAGGCAACCGGAAACGCTTGAAACCAACCGAAGGCATCGTTAATATCTTGAGGTTATTTGAATGACGTGCGCATGCAATTTATGAGTGGTTAGCTTTGTGTTTGGCAGTGTTGATATATGGCGGGTGAAGTTTGCAATAGCAATGGCTTATGTGATTTTATGTTCAAATTCAGATTCAAATTCAAACATTTTATTCCATAAATTATAATGGTTATTCTTAAATGCTGTGCCATGGAAGTATCATGGAAGAAAAAAAAAAAAGCGTTTTTGTTTTCGATACATTGTCAGTATATTATGTAGGTGTAATATTAAACTCAAAGGGAGATATATATACACCGTAATTCCTAAGGGTTAATGTTCAGATATGCAAAAGTGGCGATTATAATGTAATACAGAACCAGCACTGAATATCGCCGACCAGTAAATGCTTTCCTGGCTAATTATGGTAAACAAGACGCAATTGTTCTGCGGTAAATCTTGGATATTTATTGCACAAACCGGATATCAAACTGTCGTGTTAGCGCCTACGTATTACCTATGTATTGTTGATATCAGTTGTAATATGAACGCATTTCTTAGTTTAGTTCCGGTTTCATTATACGGTAATTAATGACCAGTCTGAGTCTTGGTTTTGCCATAGGCTGCGTTCGAAGTGGAACCAGAAGCACTGGAGGTTTATTAGCTGTCATCTTGTTAAATTCCATGGCATCTTTATTCATTTGGAAGTGACAGAGATTACAGTTTTCATTTTACATGTGCTCTATAGGGTAGGTAATCACTTTGTATCCTTCATAAAAAAGGACACTAATCACTTTGTATCCTCCATAAAAAGGACACTAATCACTTTGTATCCTCCATAAAAAGGACACTAATCACTTTGTGTCCTCCATAAAAAGGACACTAATCACTTTGTGTCCTTCATAAAAAGGACACTAATCACTTTGTGTCCTTCATAAAAAGGACACTAATCACTTTGTGTCCTCCATAAAAAGGACACTAATCACTTTGTGTCC
>BOPN01003623.1:115269-117769 GCA_017312705.2 Penaeus japonicus | reverse complement strand
GTTTTATTATTCTATTAGCACGAAGGAGTTATGGAAGTCATCAGTTTAGGACCTTAAAAGGAAATCACCCCCCCCCCCCACTTCATGATCGACCTCATTAATTATGTTACCGTAAATGTAGACAGGCGGCGGGAGGTGACCACCGACCTTCGGAAAGCATTTAACCTCATCGATCACACCGTCCTGACCAGAAAAAGGATTTCATATAATATTCCACAAGTTAAAAAAATACAAATTCGTGCACGCTAGGGCTAGGTACCATCTTGTTACAGGATTCCCTCAGATTACTGTCAGAATGGGTTTCAGCGAACAAATGTGTGTGTGTGTATATATATATATATATATATATATATATATATATATATATATATATATATATATATATATATATATATATATATATATATATATGTGTGTGTGTGTGTGTGTGTGTCTGTGTGTGTGCATATATATAACAATTTATATATGTCTATAATCATACATCCATATATATGTATGTATATGTATATATATATATATATATATATATATATATATATATATATATATATGTATATATATATATATGTATATATATATATATATACATATATAATATATATATATATATATATATATATATATATATATATATATATATATGTGTGTGTGTGTGTGTGTGCGTGTGTGTGTGTGTGTGTGTTTATACATACATATCTAGATGCAAGTTTATGTGCACGTGTGTATATATATATATATATATATATATATATATATATATATATATATATATATATATATATATATACATATATATACATATATATACATATGTATGTATATACATATATATATATATATATATATATATATATATATATATATATATATATATATATATTCATATACATGCAATTACTAGAATTTCAGTTTAGTAATATAATAATTGACCCATATAACCCATCGTTCGATGATAAACATCACCCATTTTAAAAAGGTGATGTTCCCCTTTCCTAACATGTTACGTAAATCTCTAATGAAGCGCAATGCGGCCAAATAATGAACTTGATGTTGCTTCAAGTATTTACGCTTCCCCTTATAAGGAATGTCTGTGAATATAAACATTATGAAAAGACAGACTAGTGATCAGGTCACAAGAGGAGGGTCAAGGTCGAGTAAGTTAGAAGTAAGGTCAGCAATACCTCTTTGAGCAACACTCTAGTTAAAGATTTGATGTATTCATAATCAAAGGGGATTCTAACACTTTTATTTCATATGAATTAGAAGACTTCTATATCAATCTCGGCGTTATTCTAATTTAACTGAGGACCTTTATCTCACACCAGAATGAAACAAGCATTAGATTCCCTAAGGTATCGAGCATCGAGTTTTTGTTCCTTTCTTTTGTTTTGTTGCGTTCTATCCGGTTCTGCTATATAAGAATTAGGACATTCCTTATAAGGGGAAGCGTAAATACTTGGAGCAACATCTAGTTCATCGTTTGCCGCGTTGTATTTCATTAGAGATTTGCGTAACGTGTTAGGAAAGGTAAAAACGAGATGAACTTCATACATACATATATATATATATATATATATATATATATATATATATATATGTATATACACACACACACACACACACATATATATATATATATATATATATATATATATATATATATATATGTATATATATATATATATATATATATATATATATATATATATATATATATATATATATATATATATATATATATATATATATATATATACATACATATATATATATATATATATATATATATATATATATATATATATATAAATATATATATATATATATATATATATATATATATATATATATATATATATATATATATACATATATATATACATATATACATATGGTCGAGTTTTTGTAGCGTTGCGTTCTGCATCTAACTGGTTGCAATAATTGCCTGCCCCTCCTAGTTTCCCTACTATGGATATCGTGCAGGTGCTGTGGCAGTAGATGCCTGAATTCATTAGACTTTAGGAGGGATTTACTAAAACGGAGTGATTTAAAGCTTCACATCCAAGTTGATTAAGGGCGCCTTAATAGTCTTTATAATTTGGGGACACGATGATGCGTAAGCAGCGTTTTTTAATCCGTTCCAGACGGGTGTGTTGAGGCTGTGCGAGTCCCGGGTGCCACACAGGTGCTGCGTGCTCCAAAATGGTTCTGATAAACCTACTATACAGTGTAAAAATCACATTTTGGTTGAATTTGATTTGTTTTGCCCTATACGATATAAACAAGTTCCCGCTGGCTTTAGATGTTATATAATCGATGTGATCATCTCAATTTAATTGTGAGTTAATGTGAATCCCTAACAATTTACAGTGATTAACAATAGGTAACGGGCAGTCATCTAGAGTGAGTTCAGGGAACATTATGGGTCGTTTAGATGGACATACATGAAGTCCTTCGCATTTCATTGGGTTTGGGGTCATTTTGGCACATGCACAACCTT
>BOPN01003623.1:22500-25000 GCA_017312705.2 Penaeus japonicus | reverse complement strand
TATATACATATATATATATATATATATATATATATATATATATATATATATATATATGTATATATATATGTGTGTGTGTACACACACACACACACACACACACACACACACACACACACACATATATATATGTATATATATTTATATATATATATATATATATATATATATATATATATATATATATATATATATATATATATATATATATATCATCGAAATTATGAGATTCCTGCTGTTGTCAAGTGTGACTATAGTCTGTTTTTTTTTTTCCTTATCTGTCCACTCAATTTCGTAAGTTATTTCAATATGTGGCAACTGCGCAATACTGGCTCGAGATTTGATGAAAATGAAAGTGTATGATATCGTTAGCTATTTGTAATAGATATCCAAAGTATAAAATTAGTAACATATTTGAATGTGTAGTTGTCCAATTAACCCTTGCACATTCACATTTAAATCCCAAACATATTAATTTCCACCGATGTTATGCAAGGCAAGAACACAAAATAACCTTGTAAAAAAAGATTCTAGGCTGATCACATACACACGAACAAGGAGCTTGGAATGATAATTCCTTTTCTCATTTCAAGGACTCAAAAATACAGCGAGAGTGAAAATATAAGAGTTATTGATAATACACTACACGTAAATAATATTGGTAGTATTCGAAATAACATTTATTTCATCCTTGAAGTAGAGATGCTAGTTTGCGAACACTAGCTTTTGTTTTTATTTTCGCGCCTTCCCGCCACTCTGCTGCCAGGTAGCCGTATTCTAATAGTGTTTGATGTTATTTTGACCGTTACCCATGTAAATGACATATAGCCAATTATCATACCTTTTATTTGCATATGTATGTAAAGGAGAAATGAAATTATAATTATCTAAAGCCTGCTGTTCGTTTGTGTGCATTCAGATCAGTGTTTGGTACAAGCTTGTCTTTTATGTCCTTCCATTGCATAACCGATGTGCAAATCAACCTCTTTGGAATATACATATAAACGTGTAAGGGTCCTTTGTATATCTTTATCAAATATGTTACTGAACTGATAGCTCGGATATTCATAAAAAAAAAAAAACTAAAGATCCTGGACACGTGATTTTCAGCCAATCACCAGGCACCTGTGTGCGCATGTGCCACATCACCGAACCAAATGGACAGATTATGTGAAACAGACTATTGGCTATTTACGTTATACGGTTTATTCACTGCTCTTGGCCGTCACTAGAACTCTTTTGCTGAGAGCCAGTTTCCCAAGTCGTTAGGCATGCTTGTTATTAGTGGTGTAAAAGAGACTGAATATTTTCACAACACAAGAGATGTAATTGACGCGTTTCGGGTTACCCCGTCTTCAGAACTACATGCTACATCAAGTAAACAGGTACATATATATGTTAGTCAAGAGCTGACGACCTAGCTGATTCCCGTGACCTCTCGCTCGTTGCCCATCATTTTTCTCTTTAATTGATTTAATCCTTCATGGATCACTTTGGCACGTTTCCAGTCCGGTAGATGTCCCGCTTCGTCTACGTGTACCACCATGGCGTTGGATGTTCTGTGGTGTCGGACGTCGGCTCGATGTTCACTGATCCTGGTGCTGAATCCACGTCCTGTTTCACCATAATATGCTTTCTCGCATCCGCTGCATGGTATGCAGTATAAGGCGCTGTCAGGATTCTTTGTGGACGGCTTTCTGTTGCGTATTAAGTCACCTATTTTTGCACCGGAAGTGTTGGCGATCTTGATGGAGCTTCCGAAATACCTATTTACCGCCTCAGAGATGTTGCATTGAGGTAGCACTAGGAACTTTGGAGGGGAAGAGGCTTCGGTTCTTGACCTCGTTATAATGAACTCCGCCTTCTTTCGGAGTTTCAGAAGAAGTCCCCTAGGGTATTTGTGCTTCATAAATGCCTCAGTAATATACTTCATTTCATCGTCTAGGAATTCAGGGCTGCATATCCTCAAAGCCCTGAGGAAGAATCCTATAACGACTCCTGATTTAGGAGGAAAACATGCACACAGCGTCAGGTCGCTTCAAATTATCGAAGGTCGCGGCAACGTCTATCAGGCGGACAACGAGCGAGAGGTCACGGGAATCAGCTGGGTCGTCAGCTCTTGACTAATATATATATGTTCCTGTTTACTTGATGTAGCATGTAGTTCTGAAGACGGGGTAACCCGAAACGCGTCAATTACATCTCTTGTGTTGTGAAAATATTCAGTCTCTTTTATACCACTTTTATCCATTTGTCACAATGAACTCAGTTCATGCTTGTTATTCTTGTTGTTTTATACGTGTACATACATGTAATTGAAGGCCGAAGTTCTCAAAGCCCTTGCTGAGAACACCAGCAATGTTACAGATTAGTCTGGGATTAACACTCACCAACCCATAACAAACAAGATTAGGCCATGTTCTGGCAAGACAAATGGCTCATAAAACAAAAATAACAAAAAGTAATGCAATCAAATGAAGCACCCGGCAAAAACAAGTAA
>BOPN01003622.1:132192-137192 GCA_017312705.2 Penaeus japonicus | reverse complement strand
AAAAACAAAACAAAACAAAACAACATGAACATGAACAGTCGGGGAAATAGTACTATCGATATCAAATGCAATCCAGAAGGAAGGCAATTTCCTTCTAGTCTTCGCCACGCTCTATCGAATCTGCTTCTCTAATTATGGCATTATCTTCTCGTGTGACCTACAAAGCGGAGAAGGTGAGAAAGAGGGAGATAGGAGAGAGGGTGATAAGGAGGCGGGAGGAGGGAGGGTGAGAGGGAGAGGGATGGGTTGAGAGAGGGAGGGAGAGGGTGGATGTATGGATGGATGGAGAGGGGGAGTGGAGGGAGAGAGGTAGGGAGGGAGATAGATAGATATAGAGATGGATAGATTGAGAGATAGATAGATATTTATATATAGATAGATAGATAGATAGATAGAGAGAGAGAGAGAGTGGGCCAGGCATGGATCAAGAAAATTTATGAGAAACATTGAAATAGATAAAGAAAATTGAGACACAGAGATAAAACAAAAGAAAGAATAAAATAGAATAATACAGACACACAAAATGAGACATAAAGAGAGAGAGAAAGAGAGAAAGAGAAACAACGAAAAGAGATACAGACAGACAGTCATAGAAATATACAAATAGACATGTACGTATAGCCATACACAGACCTTGAGAGACAGAGAGAGAGAGAGAGAAAAAAAAAAAATCTTGCTCTGCCTCCTCCCCCAACCCACCTGACTTCCTCTCCCCCTTCAGCACTCCCCTACCCCTACCCCCAACCAGCTCCAAAGATGATTATCTAAGTCCTTATTTCCAGCCCCTCTCTTCTCTAACCCTTCCCGTGCTATATAATCCGAAGCTATCATTAAAATTAGACCGTTGGACATGCAGGTCACGGGGGCACAAGCGGGGTGGCTGGGGGGGGGGGTGGGAGAGGATGAGGGGGGGGATGAAAAAGGGGGGGGTTGAGAGAGGGGGATGGAGAGAGGAAGGAGATGAAAGGGAGGGGGAGAGGGAGGGTAAGGTAGGGAGAGAGAGGGAAAAGGAGGGTAGGAGAGGAAGTAGAGGGGGAGGGAAAGTTCGAGAGGAGGGGGGAGAAGTGGAAGGGGAGGGAACGAGAACGGGGAAGAAAGGGTGGGGGAGTAGGGAGGAAAGGTAAGAGTGTAAGGGAATATGGAGGGGAAGGTGGAGATAAAGAGGAGGAAGAGGGAGGAGAGAGGGAGGGAAAGGAGAGGAGAAGGAATAGAAGACAGGAGAAGAGGAACAAGGAGAAGAAATGTAGAAATGTGTAAAAACAAACAAAACGAAGATTTTTTTTAGAAGATATTTAGAAAAACAGAAAGAAATAATTGAGGATGAAGGAGAGCTATGAAGAAGCAAAAGTAAAAATACAAACAAAAAAGCAAAGAGGATGAAAGAAAGAAATTGAGAAAGAAGTAGAGGAAAAGGAAAGAAAGAGAGGGAAACAAACGGAACGAAAGAGAGAGAAAGAAAAAGGGGAAAACTAGAAAGAATCAAACCGAATAACGAAAGACAACAACAAAAACAAAAACAAAAAAATCTCCCCCTCCTCCTGCCCCCCCCCCAAAAAAAAAATATATATATACAAAGACAAATGCACAGAAAAGAGATAGAAGAGCAAGAGGCGATAAAAGACAAGAAGGAGGAAGTGCTAGAGGAAAGAGGAATAAGAAATATAAATAGATAGAAAAAAAAGAAAGAATAAAAAACACTTGATTGAATATAAGAAGCTGCGGTTGTTTTGTGGCGACGTCGAGAGTGTGATTAAGTGCCAAGTGGTTTCTAAGTGTGAAGGGGGGGGAGTGGAGGAGGATGGGGAAGGGGATGGGGAGGTGGCGGGGGCGAAGGAGGTACTCAGATGGGAGGAGGGGAGGGAGGGAAGGGGAAAGGAATGGGAGGGGGAGGGGGGAAGGAATGGGAGGGGAGGGGAAGGGGGAAGGAAGGGGAGGGGTTGGGGGAAGGATGGGGATAGGGATAGGGGAAGAGTAGGGAGGGGAATGGGAGGAGTGGGAGGGATTTACTCAGATAGGAGGAGGGGAAGGATGGGAGGGAGGGAAAGGGGGAAGGAAGGGGAAGGTTGGGAGGGAGGGAAGGGGGGAGGATGGTTGGGAGAGGGAAGGGGAAGGTTGGGAGGGAGGGAAGGGGGGAGGATGGTTGGGAGAGGGAAGGGGAGGTGACGGTGGGAAGGAGGTACTCCGATGGGAGTGAAAGGAAGGAGGGAGGTGAAGGGGGAGGAGATAATCATCATTATTGTTCTTGTTGTTATTACCAATATCATTATTATCATCATTAATTCATCATTATCATCTTCAACAATTTTGGGATTAGAAGTAGAAAAAAACAGAAGTAGAGAAATGAAAAAAAGAAAGGAGAAAGGCAGAGAGAGAGAAAAAAGTGATGAAGAAGAGGAATAGCGAAAGGAAGTAGAATAGAAGAGGAAGAGAGGAGAAAGAAGAAAAAGACAAGAAGAGAGACGATTAAAGAAGAGAAAGAGGAGAAAAGGCAAAGAGAAAGACAAAAACACGAATATTAAAAGAAAGCGAAAAAAAAGGAAACGAAAATAGGAGATAGGAGGAGATTTCAAGATAACAGGGAGGTGGAGAAAGAGGAGGAGGATGTTGGAAAAGAAATAACAAAGAGGATCGAAAAGATAAAAGATGTCAAAGGAAAAGAGGGAGAAAGAGAGGGGATAAGAAAGAAGAAAGGAAGGGAGAGAGAGAGGTGAAGAGGGGAGAAGAAAGGAATAGAGAGAGAGAGTGAAGAGAGGAGAAAGAGAGGGAATAAGAAAGAAGAAAGGAAGAGAGAGAGAGAGAGAGACGAAATAAAAGAGCAGGAAGGAAAACAAAGAATTTCACTCGTAAGATAATAACATCAAATTTTGAAAGATAGATAAAAATCCTTAAAAAAAAAAAAAAAAAATCAAAGAGACAGAACACAAACATACCTACACACACACACATAACTACATACACATGTACACCCAATCATTCATCCAATTATCCATACAAACCGCCTACTTATCCATACATGAAACCATACATCCCAATTAATGAATATACATCTATCCATCCATCCATCCATCCACACCCACACACACTCAAAAAACACCCCCAACACTCAATAACAAAAGCCAAAAAGGCATCGAAAGGGCTTGTCACAAGGGCACGAGGCCAACATGCGGTGGCATAGTGTGAGTAATCAAGAGTGAATTAACTTTGTCTAATATCAAACTAACAAAGAGAGGGCATTAATCACGCACGTTACATGTCCATGCGTACTGATGGCCACACGCACACGGGCAAGTACGTACATGAGTGTACATATACATACACATGTGTGCGCCCATGCTTGAATACGAAGTCTTCTGTGTGTGTGGCTGTAAGTATCGGTTCGTTTATACTTACGGGTATTAATGGGTAGGAATATCCACATTTTAGAATTCTAAACGGTTTGGAATCTAATTCGAAATATACATGGTGATAGAGAATACATCAAGATATATAAATAGAGTAAAGGATGAAGATAGAATTAAGATATGTGAACAGATAAGAGAGAGAGAGAGAGAGAGAGAGATAGAGAGAGAGAGAGAGAGAGAGAGAGACAGAGAGAGAGAGAAAGTGAGAGAGAGTGAGATTGAGAGAGACGAAACAAAGAAGGAAAGACGTATATAAAAAAAAAAACTTTCACCCATGAGATAATGAGATGGAAAGGTAAAGCAATATGTTAAGCTAACATGATAGGCGTAAGAAAGAAGGAGATGACAGATGACGAAAAGAAAAGGAAAAAGAATTGAGAAAGAGGAAGAGGAAGAGTCAGAAAGAAAAGAATTGGAAGAGGATACGAAAAGAAAAAAGGGCAGAGAGAAAGATATAGACAGACAGACAGAATCGGAGATATGAAGATCGTTACTCAACTAAATCATCAAACAACGGATACACAGAAATAGACAAAGATATACTTACTTTCCTCGCCACACACAAACAAATTCAGATCGCAGACCATTTAAAACACACACACAAACACACACATACTCACATACAAACACACCAATGAAATGTAAGAAAATAGATCAAGTATCAAAAGAAAACTGAAGAGAGGAATGAAAATAAAAAATAAAAAATAAAATGAAAATTAATTTCCAGAGAACACAACTTCAAACAAACAAACAAAAAGAAAAAAATACCCAGCCTTGAAATAAATCCTCCCCCCCCCCCCAAACAAAAACAAAAATTCCAATCTGCCATAATCCCCACCGAAAATACACCTTCCCCCAAGAAAAAAAAAAGAAAGAAAGAAAAGAAAGAAAAGAGAAAAAGAAAAATACAAAATAAATTGCCGGTGAATATAACTCGGCCGCCATAAGCCACCCCCGTTTTCTATGCAGTCTTTTGTCTCTGGCGTCCTTTGAGTCCTGTCGGCCCTCAGAAGGCATTAAGGGCTGTTTTGGGGAGGCGCAAATACACGCCCGCGTCTCTTTGGGAGATGGATGTCCGTGATGGACGTAGAAGGAAGAGACAACAACGAGAAGAGAGAAAGAGAGAATAATTGTGTAAATATGACGTCATTGAGTCATTCATTAAGGGAGTCTTTCTTATTTTTTTATGTTTTTCTTTTCTTTTCTTTTCTTATTTGCTTCTCCTTTGTTATTTCATTCTTTTTTTATTTTTTATTTTTATTTTTCATTTTTAATTTGCTTTTCTCTCTAAAACATCTTTCTCCTTTTTCGTCTTTTTATTCACCTTTTCCTATTTCGTCTCTTGTTCCCCTTCCTCCTTTTCTTCCTCATATTCTTCCTCCTCCGCCCCCCCCCCTCCTTTAACTACTCTTTTTCCTTCTCCAACTCCTCCTTCTCCTCTTCTTCTTCTCCTCTTCCTCCTCCTCTTTCTCTTCTTCTTCCTCCTCCTCCTCCCCCTTTTTCTCTTCCTCCTCCTCCTCATCTTCTTCCTCCTTTTCTTTCTTCTCCTCCTTCTTTTCCTCTCCTTTCTCTTCTTCCTCCTCCTCCTCCTCCTCCTCT
>BOPN01003622.1:127192-129692 GCA_017312705.2 Penaeus japonicus | reverse complement strand
TCTATCTACCTTTCAATCTCTCTCTAACTCTATCTATCCATCACTCACTCCTTCCACCTTGGCATTTCCTCTGCAAAATTACAAAACAACACAGGAATTCTACCTCGCTGTAATTACATTAAGTGAATATTTTGGTTAACCTAATTTGCATAATCAAGAGTTTTCGTTCCTCAGTTCGGTAAACCCAAATAGCGAAGCAGACACAGTTATTAAGGTCGTAAAAGTTTTTTTTCTCTTCCTCTTCCTCCCTCTTTATTATCAATTTTCCTATGCTCACAATGTCTTTCTGATTCTAGCCATGCACACCCACACTGCCATGCAAATGGTGTGTATATTTTTGTGCGGTCGTATATTTCTTTCTATATATGTAAACAATTTCTATGCGTATGTGTTTTTTTATTATTATTATTTACTTGCCTATCTACCTAATTATTTGTTTGTCTTTCTGCTTGTCTGTTTATCTATTTATTTATATATCTATCTGTTCGTTTGTCTATCTATTCTGAATATTCATTTATTGTCATTAATATGTGCATGTGAGTTTATTCCCGTAAATGTAAACACACACAGAGACACACACAATCACATTCACACAACACAACCTAACACACACAAACACACACACACATACACACACACACACACACACACACACACACACGCACACAGAACCCAACCTAATACAAGACAAAAGCCTCAAAAGAAACTTTAACCAAAGCCCCACCGAACGCCAATGCAGCCCCCCCCCCCTCTCTCATCTTTTCTTTTGACCCCCCATCACCCCCATATATCCATCCCTATCCACCTATCCTTCCCATCTCCCCTCCTCTCTCTCTTTCTTTCTTCCCCCCTCTCTCTCTTTCTCTCTCCCCCCCTCTCTCTCTCTTCACCCCACCCTCTCTCTCTCTCTCTTCACCCCTTCCCCTCTCTCTCTTCCCCCCCTCTCTCTTCACCCCCTCCCCCTCCTCTCTCTTTCCACCCCCTCCCCCCCTACACCCCCTCTCTCTCTTCACCCCACCCTCTCTCTCTCTCTCTTCACCCCCTCCCCCCCTCTCTCTCTTCCCCCCTCCACCACCCAATATCTCTGCGTATCTGTTTTTTTTTTTTTTTATTATCATTTACCTTAATGTCTGCCTAATTATTTGTCTGTCTTTCTGCTTGTCTGTTTATCTATCTATTTATATATCTATCTGTTTGTTTGTCTATCTATTCTGTATATTCATTTATTGTCATGAATGTGTGCATGTGAGTTTATTCCGTAAATGTAAACACACACACAGACACACAATCACATTCACACAACACAATCCAACACACACAAACACACACACACACACACACACACATACACACACAAACACACACACACACACACACACAAACACACAAACACACACACACACACACACACACAGAACCCAACCTAATACAAGACAAAAGACTCAAAAGAAATTTTAACCAAAGCCCCAACACTAATACAGTCCCCCCGCCCCCCTCCCCTCTCTCATCTTTTCTTTTGACCCCCATCACCCCCATATATCCATCCCTATCCACCTATCCTTCCCATCTCCTCTCCTCTCTCTCTTTCCTTCTTCCCCCCCCCCTCTCTCTCTCTCTCTCTCTCTTCCCTTCATCTCTCTTTTTTCTCTCCTCCCCCTCTCTCTCTTTCTCTCTCCCCCCCCCTCTCTCTCTTCTGGTGATTATTATCATCGTTATACTTCTCATTTACTCTTTTTCCTTATTCTTCTAGTTCTTCTTTATCGTTACTTTTCCTTGTCCTCTTTCCTTATTTCCATTTTTTTGTTTTTTTACTTTTTGATTTCTTCTGAGTCTTCTTTCTCTTTTAGCTTTTATTATTTCTTTCTTTTTCTTCTTCACCACCTGTTTTGTTCCAGGATCTCTTTTATTATCAATATCATTATTGTCATCAGTTGTAGCATTATCATTATTATTACTATTATTATCATTATTATTATCATTATTATTATTATCATTATAATTATTATCCTTATTATCATTATTATTATTATTATTATTATTATTATCATTATCATTATTATCTTTATTATTATTGTCATGGATATCATTATTATTATTTCATTGGTGTTATTCTTATCATCACTTTTGTCATTATTCATTTTCATTACTAATATCATTATGATTATTATTGTTTTACTACTACAATGTTTATTACAATTACTATCATTATTATCATTATTGTTATCATTGTTGTCATTGTTATTATCATTATCATCATCATTATCATTATTATAATCATTATCATTCTTATTATTATCGTCATTAATCATTATTATCAGTATTATCATTACCTTTTATACTATTAGTTCTTTCATTAACCTTCATATGATTATTATCCGCATTTTTATCATTATCAGTTTCATTATATTCATTGTTATCACTGACATTATTTACCCTTATTTTTAGCATTATGGTTTAATTGTTATCTTTATTATTATTATTGATATTATTGTTGTTATTA
>BOPN01003622.1:112192-114692 GCA_017312705.2 Penaeus japonicus | reverse complement strand
ATGAAAAATAAACTCAAAAACAATTTGAATGTGCTTTTGACAATGTGTTAGGTCTTTCATCAGAAAACAATTATATATTCTAACATACTGATGTCATACTATTCTCTCCTTTTTTTCTTTATTTTACAGTGTGTCTCAAACTAATTAAATTTGAACATGATGAATATATATTTTTTTTTATTCCTATAATATTTCTATTACCATCATTATCATTATCATTATCGTTATTATGATTATTATCATGATTATTATTATCATCATTATTGTTATTATTATTATTATCAGCATCATCATTAGTAGTAGTAATAATAGTATTTATATCATTAATATCATCATCATCATTAATATTATCATTATCATCATCATTATTACTATTATTATTATCATTACTATTTTCATCAGTGTTATTATCATTACTATCACTTTTACTACAATCATTACCATCCCTATTATTATTGTTATTATCTTTATGATGATTAATGCCTCTGTTATCACTACCACTACATCCATTATTATCATCGTTAGTATTATTGCAATTCAATCACACACAATGATCAAGATGAGCAAATTGAATCAAAGCAATGAGCCTTTAGACAGTGCTCAAAATAACGATCTAACGTGAGGAATTACAAAAAGAAAGAAAGAAAGAAAAAAAGAAATCCCGGTTTTTAAATCAATTTTTTTATTAATTTCAATAAAAAGTCCTCACCATAAAACTTCTACTAGGATAGTCCATGCTTTGCTGTTAGGGTATCCGTGGATAGGAATTCTTTAAAAAATGCCCCGTGAGGCGGGATAAAGAAATAAGGGCCAGGGATAGAGGGGCCCTGTTTACTCCATAAAACAACAACAACAACAAAAATCATAAAGCCCTTCAAGCCATTAAATGAGGAAAGAGGGTCCCTATGAGGCTGTGGTTTAGATTATTTTCATTTGTAAATATATATGTCATTGTCTCATGTCTGGAATGCCCAGCTTTTCCCCATCAACAGGCAAGTGTCGGGTCAGATACAACCTTTTCTTTGCAGCCTTGTAGTCGTCGCTGTAAGATCCAAGGGAGGAACACCAAAACACACGTTCGTCATAACACTTTTATTTAAATAAAAACAGCGCCTTATTTAGACGGGGGACGAACAATGATAAAGGAAAATATTCTTGAAACAAATAATTATGATAAATTCTTATTAAAAACTGAGAGACAAGTTTATACAATGGGTGTACAAGGTTAAAGTTAACAAGTTATGCAATCATTTAAAAGTACACAACGAAAAAAAAGCGGTCATGTGGAATGGCAACGGTTTTCTAAAAGGCCCGACAAATAAAAGTAAACAAAGTTCTCATTCCGCATTTTTATATGAATTAATTTGACCAAAAGCATCATGACCGGATTATGCAATAGACTTAATATACTATAGTGTGGCGGAAGAAATATCTTTTTGGCTAAATAGAGAAAGAGAGGGGGGGGGGGGGGAGAGGTCAAACAATCAGGCAGAAGACAGGGAAGGAGGGGGACTGACGAATATATAGATAGACAAATAAAGGATAAGAAAATAATTATAGAAAAGAAGTAAGCAACCTATGATTGTTTCAGCACGATTGTAAAATGTAAAATTGCAAATTCAAATGCAAAGTGAATGTCTGCAACTATTGTATTCGCGTAGAATTAATAAATTTTTCTTTTTCGTTTTTTTTTTGTGTTCTCTCCCTTTCTCTCAAAGTCAGACTCTCGTGTTATAATGTGATTACAAAAAAATGTGAACGCTTCCATAAAATGAAATCCGCGAGAAAAAAAAAATATATATAGTATCAATGGATTCCCTTGTTATGTCTAGTGTGTAATTATAGCAACTTTAGTAATCATTGGCCAACTATAGGCACGATAATAAGCCCGATTTTTTATAGACTACATATTATTATCACATATTTCCTCTCTCTCCCTTTGTGATTACTCATTTTAAAATCGATATATTGTACACTGTCAAAAAGCTCATTGTCCTGTCTCAACTTATCCATCCACAGTATTGTGTGTGTGATTAAATAATGATAATGATAATAATAACGATGGTAATGACAGTAGTAGTGGTAGTAATAGTGAAGGCAATTTAATAACAATAATGATAATAATGAAGATGATTGAAGTAAAGATAAAGACAATAATGATAATAAGAGTAAAGATAATGAAAATCGTAATATCAATAACGATATTGACAATTTAAAAGTAACATTAGTAATGAAAAACAACAACAACAACATAGCAACAACAATGAAAATCATTACAAAACTAAGAGTAATAAAATAATTGGAAATTAGAGCTCACTATATGCAAATATAATTCTAAGTTTACTTAGGCCACAAGACGAAATCATGAAAAGAGAAAAAGAGAGAATGACGACATCAGTAAAAAGGAATATATTTGTGATTAATTTATTATCTTACTATTACTTCATTTTAGGTAGCTAGCTACTATCTTAGCTCTTCCTCTCTCTTCTTTTCGAGAATC
>BOPN01003622.1:104692-107192 GCA_017312705.2 Penaeus japonicus | reverse complement strand
GTATTGCCATGGCATATAAGTATAATAATATTGGCAAGTGCAACAAACTGAAATATGTAGTATATGATAATGATGATAATAGCATTGATGATAATAACAATGATAATGATGATTATCATAATAGTATTAATACTGATAATGATTATCAGAATAGAGATAATACCAATAATGATAATAAGAATAATTATAATGGTGACAATGATAACTAGAAGGATAATGATGATAAAGATAGTAACATCAATATGTTAATGATAATGAGTGTTGATAATAATGATAATTATTAAATTAATGATGATAATTATGACACTGATTATGATGATAACAATTATGATAATAATTATAATCATAATAATGATTTTAATGATAATAATACTGATATCATATCCAAGCGTAGCACTGCATTTTCATGAGACGTAAGATAAAATCAAGGAAAATAAAGGTAGAAAACATGACAACAGTGAAATGAAATAGAAAAGTGAAAAGACAAAATTCTTTACTCATGTCCTCTTAAAATAAGTTAGTAAAAATAATCTTTCATTAAAAAAGGATAATTAGGTAACAACAACATACTTGAAATATATAGTACGAACAAAGTAGAATTACTTAATGAAAACCAGGCTTACAGTCAACAGGATAAATATAAACAACAGCTGAGGTCTTAAAATGGAACAAATAAGAGACTTTATTGTATGGGAATAAAAATAAAATAACGAGGATCCTCAGCATGACCTAATGGATCCTGCCTTAACTGTAGCCTTGCAAGGTTCTGCAAATGCAAGGGGAAAACGAAGTGGATGAAGAAGATAGATGGGTTGAGTCAATTCTCTTACTTTCTATGGCTAATAAGAATGCGCTCATAATATTTTTCACGTGGTTTGGGATGTGGTGATAGCATGGACTCTCCAGTACCTGTGTTAGGTTTCTCTTTTTTTCTCGAGATCTATTTATACAATGGTTGTTTTTCTTTCCTTTGGTTTTGTCCTTTGATTTTGATGTTTTGTGTCTTTCTTTGTTTATTGGCCTCTCTCTTCTTCTTTTTTCTATTATCTGTTCCTTTTCTGTCTTTTTCCTTTGCATTTGTTTCTTTCTCTGTCTCTCGTTCTCTACCTTTTTCTTCCCCGATTCTTCCTATTCTCATTTCTTATGAAAATAAAATAAAACGGCTCCGTACTCCTTATCTCTTGTTTCATTTTTTTATCATAAAATTTACCTGTAGATCAATAATCCTGAATTGTTATTAAACAAGTTCCGTCTTCTTTTTCTTTCGGCTTTTCCCAATTTAAGGGTCGCCACAGCGGACCACCTATTTCCATCTCCCTCTATCCTCTGCATCGTCTTCATCAGTCAGACCAGCTTCTCTCATATCTTTTACTCACAGCATCCATGAATCTCCTCTTAGGCCTTCCCCTCTTTCTCCTTCCCAGTGGCTTCCATAAGTAACATCCTCCTCCCGACGATATGTTCCTCGTCTCTCCTCGTCACATAGTTGAACCATCTTAACCTTGCCTTTCTTGTCTTATTTCCAAACCGTTTCACAAGTATTGTTCCTCTTGAGTATTCATTTCTGATCTTATCTTTTCTTGTTACCCCCAGTGAAAAGCGTCATGTGTGCCACCTATAATCCTGCCTCTTGTCTCTTGGTTAGAGCTACTGTCTCTAAACCATACAGCATGGATGGTCTTACTGACACCTTATAAGCCTTCCCTTTCAAAGTTGTGGATATTTACAGATGCCTATGTCATCGGCAAATAACATACCACGAGGACTACTGTACAATGCCATCAGTAATTCTGTCCCTAATCATTGCAAACAGGAAAAGGGCTCAAGGCGATCCCTAATGCAATCCCACCTGAACACTAGACCATTATGTTGTTCTGACGGCAAACCTTGTTGCTGTTAGACTGGTCTCTACATACTCCGCACTACGCTGGTATACTTCTCGTTCACTCCAGTCTACCTCGTGCCATACCACACTTCATCTCTTGGCTCCCTATCATACGCCTTCAAATGCACAGTGCAACTCTTCCTGGCCTCCCCTTTACCTTTCTATCAACATTCGTAAAGCAAACTTTTGCTGGACTCCAACCTGGCATGAATCCATACTGTCGTCCTCTGGTTGCTCCCTGTGCCCTTATTCCAGCTTCTGTCCCTTTCCCAGACCTTCACACTGACTTAACAGCTTCATTCCACGATAGTTTGTGCAACATTATCCTTCTGGCCATCAGAAAACTCCCTCTCCAGTCTCCAGGGATGCCCTCCCCTTCTAGGATTTGGCCAAACAGCCTTGCTAGGAATATCGCTGCAACATTTCCAAAGGAAATCAAATGTTCCCACCAACTAAAGTTTGTGTTGACAAGCCTAATGCATGTTGTGAAAATGGCATAGGTAAAACGAGCAAGGAGAGAGATGAAACTAATATATTTAAAAAGCCATTGTTCGCAAGTAATTGCTTAGTTTTCACTGTATACGATGAAAAATGTTTTTATTTGCTAGTCATCTT
>BOPN01003622.1:82192-89692 GCA_017312705.2 Penaeus japonicus | reverse complement strand
ATAATCTTTCATTAAAAAAGGATAATTAGGTAACAACAACATACTTGAAATATATAGTACGAACAAAGTAGAATTACTTAATGAAAACCAGGCTTACAGTCAACAGGATAAATATAAACAACAGCTGAGGTCTTAAAATGGAACAAATAAGAGACTTTATTGTATGGGAATAAAAATAAAATAACGAGGATCCTCAGCATGACCTAATGGATCCTGCCTTAACTGCGGCCTTGCAAGGTTCCCCTGCAAATGCAAGAGGAAAACGAAGTGGATGGAGAATATAGATGGGTGGAGCCATTTCTCTTGCTTTCTATGAGTAATAAGAATACACTCATGATATTTTTCACGTGGTTTGGGATGTGGGGGATAGCATGGACTCTCCAGTACCTGTGTTAGGTTTCTCTTTTTTTCTCGAGATCTATTTATACAATGGTTGTTTTTCTTTCCTTTGGTTTTGTCCTTTGATTTTGATGTTTTGTGTCTTTCTCTGGTTATTGGCCTCTTTCTTATTTTGTTTGTTGTTTTTCTCTTGTTTATTCTTTTCTGTCATCTGTTCCTTTTCTGTCTCTTTTCCTTTGTCTTTGTTTCTCTCTCTCTCTTTCTTCACCTTCTCTCTCCACAAATAAAAATAAAAAAAAAAAAAAAAAAAAAAAAAAAAAAAATCGTCTTCGTCCTCCTTATCTCTTGTTTCATTTTTTTTTTTCCATCATAAAATTTACCTGTAGATCAATAATCCTGAATTGTTATTATACAAGTTCCGTCTTCTTTTTCTTTCGGCTTCTCCCATTTAGGGGTCGCCACAGCGGACCACCTGTTTCCATCTTCCTCTATCCTCTGCATCGTCTTCATCAGTCAGACCAGCTGCTCTCATATCTCCCACAGCATCCATGAATCTCCTCTTAGGCCTTCCTCTCTTTCATCCCGATGGTTTCCACACGTCACATCCTCCTCCCGACATGTTCCTCGTCACATGGCCGACTCACCTTAACCTTGCTTCTCTTTTCTTATTTCCAAACCGTTTGACAAGTATTGTTCCTCTTGAGTATTCATTTCTGATCTTATCTTTTCTTGTTACCCCCAGTGAGAAGCGTCATGTGTGCCACCTATATTGCTGCCTCTTGTCTCTTGGTTAGAGCTACTGTCTCCAAACCATATAGCATGGATGGTCTTACTGACACATTATAAGCCTTCCCTTTCAATGTTGTGGATATTTACAGATGCCTATGTCATCGGCAAATAACATACCATGAGGACTACTGTACGCATTAATGCCATCAGTAATTCTGTCCCTAATCATTGCAAACAGGAAAGGGCTCAAGGCGATCCCTAATGCAATCCCACCTGAACACTAAACCATTATCCTACCGCTGCTGGTATTAACTCAGGATGGGCAAATTTGTACCTAATATGACATAAAGCATTATATGTAATATAATATAAAGCGCGCGCGCTCTCACACATACACAGACAACCGGACATACACATACACACGCACACGCACTACGCTGATGTACTTCTCGTTCACTCCAGACTTCCTCGTGCCATACCACACTCCATCTCTTGGCTCCCTATCATACGCCTTCTCTAGGTCCACAAATGCACAGTGCAACTCTTCCTGGCTTCCCCTTTACCTTTCTATCAACATTCGCAAAGCAAACTTCTTTCTGATGGACTCCAACCTGGCATGAATCCTTACTGCTGTCCTCTGGTTGCTCCCTGTGCCCTTAGTCCAGCTTCTGCCCCTTTCCCAGACCTTCACACTGACTTTCACAGCTTCATTCCACGATAGTCTGTGCAACTGTAACCTTCTGGCCCCACCGCGTTGGATCACCACTGTCATCGCGCGGTGGCTTAAGTACCCCAACATCCACTAAGGCAACGCTAGCTAAGTTTTCCTCTCAGGCAGAACAGCTGAAGGGTTGGAGGAAAACCAAGAGTGATCCCAAAGTGGCATCCGGACATAGAATTAACCTGTCTCCCGGATTCACACCTCTTTAATCTGGCTGACAAATACAAACATGGAGGTGTCAGAAAAGCCATAGGATATTACTACTACCTTCTGGCCATCAGAATACTCCCTCTTCTGGCCACCAGCATACTCCCTCTCCAGTCTTAGGGATTCCCTCCCCTTCCAGGATTTGGCCAAACAGCCTTGCTAGGAATATCGCTGCTACATCTCCAATTGGAATCAAATGTTCCCACCAACTAAAGTTTGTGTTGACAAGCCTAATGCATGTTGTGAAAATGGCATAGGTAAAACGAGCAAGGAAAGAGATGAAACTGATCTATTTAAAAAGCCATTGCTCGCAAGTAATTGCTTAGTTTTCACTGTATACGATGAAAAATGTTTTTATTTGCTAGTCATCTTTGTTAAATATAATAAAAAAGGATATGATTCAAGCATATGTAATATGTCAAGTGAATTTCAGTTTGCTGGTGCCGTAACTTTATATTTCTGTGAATAAACAACATTAAAAATATATAACATTGAAAAATTAGTTTGACAATTATTTAATCAAGAATATATTCCCTTTATCTGATGTCATTATTCTCCCTTTTTCTCTTTTCATGATTTCGTCTTGTGGCCTAAGTAGATGTAGGATTATATTTGCATATGATGAGCTCTAATTTCCAATTATTTTATTACTCTTACATTATTATGATTATCGTTGTTGTTGTAATTATGGTTATCTTTTCATTGCTAATATTACTTTTGTTATTAATATTGCTATTGTTATTACCATTTTCATTATCTTTAATATCATTATCATTATTACTATCATCATCCTTATTATTATTGTCATTATCTTTACTTTAATCATCTTCATTATTATCATTATTGTCATTATCACTACCTTTACAATTACTACCACTATTATTGTTATTACCATCGTTATTAGACAGGGAGACAGAGAAAGAGAGAGAGGGAGAGAGAGAGACAGACAGACAAAGCTAGATTTGCAGAGCAGATGCTTCCCCGGGCTTCTATGCACTATATCGAGCCCACCTGTGTCAGCCAGTACTGACTCGACTTAAGCTTGTTCCTTACCCACCCTCGTGCCCAACCACCGAAATAACCGCCAGGCGACAGTGGAAACCCACGAGCTTGGACAGGGCTCGATCTACCGACCACGGGGATGTGAGACCGGCGAGATATCACTGTACTAGCCTTACGCCTTTTATTTTAGTATAAATATATGTAAATACGTACTACTACTGCTGCAGACCTTATCCCCAGAAAGTATATAATTATATCTAATATTATCAAAGGCGAAAGCACAAATAACTCAAATCAATAGACTAGCAACTCTTCGGCAACTTTGCAGAAAAGTAGCAACAAGCCTCTGGACTACAATTCTCTTGAAGTCGCTATGAGGTTCAGGATGGTCGGATTCAGGGGTTGTTTTATAGTCATTTGAAATAAATTTAGATGAAAAATACATTAAGTTGTTTATATTTTTCGAAATATTCTCTTATTTCTTATCTATTTTAGTTTTCACAAATTACAAACATAAGGAAAAATGCATTCATCTGTAGAGGGTATATCAATAATCCTGAATTGTTATCGTATAACTCATGTAAGATTAAAATACAAATAAAGTAAAATGTTACCATTAAGTTACTTACCTGATGACAATCCTAATACATGTTATGAATATATAATAAGTAAAACAAACAAGGGAAAAATATGAAAAAAAAAACTTTATTCTTTTTAGTTATATTTTACATTTTGGTTGAAATGTTTCTACAAATATCACAATACAAGTAAAAGTTAATGACTTATCAAAAGATTTTTTATTTTTATTATTGGCATTATACAGATTCTTCTTTGTAATTGCTCAATTTATATCGATATCTTGTGCACTACCAAAGACCTCATAACAGTAAAGGTGTTAACAACAACAATAATAGTAATAATGTTAATGATAATAACAGTAATCAAATTATTGAATATTAGATCTTGCCATATCCAAATATAATCCCTCATTTTCTTAAGACAGAATAAAAAAGAAAGAAAATAACAAGAGAATAGTGATGACATCAGTAAAAGGGAATATATATGTGTAGTTAAAATCAATTCTGAAGTCATAATAATGTATAAAATTTTAGATTTACTATTCAAAACAGAAAAATAGAAAAAAATGAAAAACGAATTATACAAATTAATGATATCTTGACGTGTTTATATGCATTTCATAGAGCTCTTTATTTTAAGTTATAAAGTTATAAAGTTCATATTATCACCATATGTCTCACTGATAAAGTTTAGCCTTATTTGCTTTAGAAAACAAGGGAAAGGGCTCCACCAACCTTGTTTCTTTTCTTTGTTTATTTTCCCATTTCTCTCTCTTGATAATCCTTTTCTTTGTCTTCTTCCTTTTCATCTTCGTCTTTTTCTCCTCCTACTTTCTTTTTTTTTCCATTTTCTTTCTCTTCTTTTCTTTTTCTTCCTCTTACTTTTATTCTTCCTTCTCCTCTTGCTTTTCTTTTCTTTTCTTTTTTTCTTTCTCCTCCTCCCTCCTCCTCTTATTTTACATCTTCCTCCTCCATTTCCTCTTCCTTCTTTTTCTTCTTTCTTTCTCTATTCTCCTCTTCTCGTTCTCCTCCTTCATTTTCTTCTTTTACTTTTACTTTTCTCCTTTTTCTTCTCTTCCCCCTCCCCTTTTTTATTTCTCCTCCCCCTCTTCATATTTCTCCTCTTCCTCTTCCCTCACCTTTATATCTTCTTCCTCCTACTCCTCTCCCTTCTCCTTATTTGTATCTTCCTCCTCATCCTCTTCTTCCTTCTTCTTTGTATCTTCTTCCTCATCCTCCTCTTCCTTTCCCTCCATCTTTCCTCCTCCTCCTCCCCTCTCTTCCCATCCCTCCTCTTCTTCTCTTTTTCCTCTCTCTCCTACTTAAACTCCTCTTCATTCTTGCTGTTATCCTTCTTATTCCTTTCCCATCCACCTTCCTCCTCCTCCTTCTCCTCCTCCTCCACTCCCTTTCCATTCACCCACTTCAATCCCCCTCCTCCACCTCTTCTTCCACCTTTAGTCTCCCCACCACCACCTCCCCCCTCTTCCTTCCCTCTCTTCCATCCCTCTTTTCCATCCCTCTCTTCCTCTTTATCGCAGCTTCTTGAGACAATAAACTCCCAAACAAGATGGTCGAAGTTCCATTCTATTGCCTCATAAAATGGGTCTTAATGAAAAGCCTTATCAGAGGGTATCAAAAGTAAGGTTTGTTTATTTACTTTATTTGTTTAACGATGTGCTCACGTATATATTCGAGTTGTTGTTGTTGTTTTGTTGTTTTTTAGCATTATAGTTTTGAGGTGTGTTTTATCTTATGATGGGATGTGTGTGTTTATGGTGTTTGTTTATATTTTATTCTTATTTTTGTTTTATTTGTATTGATTGATTGAGAAAGTGGATTTGTTGAAGTGGTTGAGATGGGGGATGTCAATTTCTCCCTCCCATACCACTTTGTTTGTTTGTTAGTTCTTTATTTTTTATTTTCTTCTCTCTCTATCCCTCTCTCCCTCCCCACCCTCTATCTCTCTTTCCCCTCACTATCTTTCTGCCCACCTCTTTCTCTCTGTCTCACTATCTATCTTTCTCTCCCTCTCCCTCTCCCTCTCCCTCTCCTTCCCCCGTTCCCTCCCTCCTTCCCTCTCCCTCTCCCTCTCCCTCTCCCTCCCTCCCTCTCCCTCCCTCCCTTCCCTCCCTCTCCCTCTCTCCCTCCCTCCCCTTCCCTCCTTCCCACCCTCCGTTCCTATTCCACCGAACTCTTCACCAAGCACACTCTTATCGCCACCGAGTCAAAGCATCGTTCGGCGTCGGGAGATAAGCATCTTTACGACTTTCCAAACTGCTCCCGCTCGCCCCGTAGAGATGCTGACGATGAGACTGAGAGAGATGAATTTCATTAAGAAAAAAAGAGGAAGAAAAAATAAAGACAGATATATAGATTATAGAGAATAAATGTGTTTATTTTTTTCGTTGTATAATTACGAGGATTCGATCGAAGAGGGAGTGTTGTGATAATCGAATGATTATCTTGCCTTCTTTTTCTTTACTTATCTCTCTCTCTCTTCTTTTCTCTACACACCCTCTGTATCTATCCATCAATCTTTGCTCTCTCTCTCTATCTATCTATATTTATATCTCTCTCTCTCTTTTCTATCTATCTCTCTGTCTCTCTCTCTCTTATCTCTATGATTAAAGTGAATCTTTATGTATAAATAAATGTCTTGGAATAAGAACAACAAATATTTTGAAAAAGATTTATCCCATCTTATACCTCGTTTTATTGTAGATATAAGTCCTTATATCATATTTACAACACCTCTATAAAAACAAGCTTCAAAAACAACTATTTATAACACTTAGGATCATGTAAAGAATAAACACCAATTTTCTTTTAAGATTTATTCCAAAAGCAATGAATTTTTATTTCCAAAATTCAACCAAGATATCTGATTTTTTTTTTTTTTTTTTTTTTTTTTTTTCGTTTTTATTTTCTTTCATTCTCATTTTTCTCTATTTAAATGTTTATCATTATTATCATGATATATATATTTTTTTTTCTTTTTTTCTGATTTTGGTTGTGAATCTAATCCTGTCGTATATGTTATTTTATCCTTTTATCTTTTCTTTCTGTCACAGAATGTACAGCTTTTTTCAATAACAATTTATGAGTTCAGAGGGTTTTTTTCAGATTTCGAAAATTACTTTTATTTATTGATTCACAATTAATTTTGTCTGTTCATTATACATTTTCGGTTTTACCGTTATTACTAAAAGATTTTAAGCAATAGTCCGAGAAACAGTAGTTGATAAAAAATAATTAATGAAAAGATTGTGATACGCAACAACCAAAGTCTTCATCTTGTCATTGCTCGTATTTCTCCTTCATTATTCATCCTTTTCCTTCTCTTCATTGCAAATCATTCACCACTTCGTTGCAGGTAATTATCTTATTTCATTTTATCCTTGCAAGCACCCGCAAGCACACGATAAGCAAACTCTTTTATAGCCTAAGATATCGGATTCTCTCGGCGATTAATGGGAGAAAGATACCGTTGCTTGAGATTAACGAAGTCCTAAAGTGTTTCTTGATATATCCTATACCTCTTTCTTTTTCTCTCTCTTTCCTCTGTCTCACTTCAATCTCTCTTGTTTTATCTCTCTTTCTCCCTCTCTCTTTCTTCTTTTCTCTATCCCCCTCCTCTCTATCTATCTATTTCTTCTTTTTATCTCTCTCTCTCTTTCCTTTTCTCTACCCCCTTTCCCTCTCCGTCTATCTTTCTATCTCGTCTCGCCCCCCCCCCTCTCTCTCTCTCTCTCTTTCCCTCTCTCATTTCCCTCCCCACCGTCTTATCCATATCTCCTCATTTCTCTCTCTCTCTGTTTCCTTTCCGTCCCTCATCCCTCTCGATTACAGCCTCCCTTCCTCTCCCACCTCAGAGCCTCGAAGGAGCCACGAAGGAGCCTCCTATCTCGGCCTGATGTCCTA
>BOPN01003622.1:62192-64692 GCA_017312705.2 Penaeus japonicus | reverse complement strand
AACGAGTGTTAATTACAGGTTATAATGTTAGCTTGAGCCACGAGAGGCCGGCCATTATGCGTGAACACACCTCCCGCTTTCGTAGTCATTGTCTGAGGCTTCTTGGCAATGGCGTCCTTTTATACTCGGCGAGTGCGAAGGGGAAACGTGCTTAAAAACATTATTCGTATTGTTTATTCAAATTATCTCGTGTTGTTGTTACCCCCAAAATAAACTCGTTTTTTTTTTCTTCTAAGGGTTTTCTTTGTTTGGGTTTGAGCTGTTTAAATCAAGTTTCTTAAAAGCAATTAGTGTAAGATAAATAAAGTGTCTAAAAGACGAAAAATTATATTTTTAAGAACGAGGTGAATACGAGCGTATTTAAAGCTCTCTCTCTCTCTCTCTCTCTCTCTCTCTCTCTCTCTCTCTCTCTCTCTCTCTCTCTCTCTCTCTGTAATTTAGATGTTCGTTTTTGACTTTCTTCAACAACTGGTACAAACAAGCTCTATTGCCAAGGGTGTTTGCATGTGTGAGTGCAAGTAACTCGTCTCTGCCAGAGTAATCGAGGCTGTTAGTTGAAGTCCAGCTGTTGTAAAAGGCAGAGCGGAGCCGAAGAACGTTTTTATTTGGACATGCGCGTGTTCCGAGAGCGTAAACTCGAGACTCGCACTTACAAATCGATCAATAAATATACGAACCTCACATCAATAAACCGCAAAATACACCGTAACTTCATGCAGATAATTTTGTCAAATACTCCAACGGAATCAGAAGAAAATACAAACAAAAGGGGAGTAGTGAAAAGTAAAAGAAAGAAAGAAGAAAAGAAAAAAACAAAAGAAAATCAGAAGGGGGATTGAGTCATTTTCAAAAATGATAAATTAGCGACATCTGCTAACACAGGAGCCCGGAGGAACCACGGAATAAAGGAATTACTATGTGTTCCTTATTATTGGTACTTAAGTCTTAGTGGTAAATATTACAATTAAGGACCTTAAATGCTTTGACTGCAGAGTCATTTGTTGTTTAAAAGCCTTCCTGCGGCTATAGGTACTTCTTAAAGGCCTGTCATATTCATACCGATATCTTGTTTGCCTGTTAAGTACTATGCTTTTCAACGGTCTATCTGTCTCTTGCCTTTTACTTGTATGTCAGTGCGTCTGTTTAGTTTACTTTCTTGTTTGGTTCTGTTTGTCGATCGAACCATCGGTTACTGGTTTATTGCTCCCCCCTCCTCCCTCTTTTACTTTCTCTTTTTTCTGTCTCTTTCTGTCTCTTTTTGTCTCTCTCTCTCTCTCTCTCTCTCTCTCTCTCTCTCTCTCTCTCATTTTCTTCCCTTCACGTGCTTGCTCCCTGTTCACCCCCGTAAGCTCCCTCTGTTCTCCCTTTCTCTTATTTCTCTCCCTTTCTATTTTGTCCCCGTTTTATTTTTATTATTTTCCTTATTTTCTTTTTTCTTTATATTATTATTATTATTCTGCTTATCCCTCTTTATCTGTCTATTTTTCTTTTTATTTCTCTCTTTCTTTCTATTTCTCTCTCTCTCGTCTGTTTTGTTGATTTATCTTTTCTTACTTTCTTTTTTTCTTCGTCTCTTCTTTTTTTTCTCTCTCTCTTTCAATTATTTTTTCTTTTTTTCTTTCTTTTTCTTCTATTATCCTCCATTTATTCTTTCTCTCCTTTTTTCCTTACTCTTTCCTCTTTTTCTTTCAATTTTCCTTAATTTGTCTTATCTTCTTTCAAATCTCTTCTGTTTTCTTTATTTCTCTTATCTCTTTTTATTGATCCTTTATCATTTCTTTATTTTTTCTTATCCTTCTCTCTCTCTCTTAATCTCTCTATATCTCATATTTTGTCCCCCGCTTTGTCTATTCATTATTTCTCTCCTTCGCTTATTCTCTTTCTCCATCCTCCCTCTCCTCCCTCTCTCTCCATCATATACCTCATACCTCGTTTTCCTCCTCCTCCTCCTCCTCCCCATCCACCCATTATCCATTCACCTCTATCCTCCTTCCTTCATTCTTTCTTTCTCTTCCTTTCTCTATTCTACTTTATTGGCTGTCATCTGGTGGTCAGTGGCCCGTGAGGTAAGGAGGAGGGGAGGGAAGGAGGGAGGGGGAGGGGGGAGCGTTTGGGTAGGTTAGGATAAGGGGAGGGGGGGAGGGGAGGAGGGGAGGGGGTTGTTCTTAGAAGTGCTAATGTACTCAAGGAGATGTAATTACTCTAAGGAACAGTCACTCTTTTGCCCTCCTCCTCCTCCTCCTCCTTCTCTTCCTCTTTCTCCTCTCTCCCTTCTCATCTTCCTCTTCACCTCCTCCTCCTCTTCCTCCTCTTACACTTTCTCCTCTTCCTCCTCTTACACTTTCTCCTCTTTCCCTCCTCATCATCCTCCTCTTCCCCTCACTCTTCCTCTTCACCTCCTTCTCCTCCTCTTCCCCTTCTCTTCTTCCTTCTCCTTCTATTTCTTCTCCACTATCGCCGCCTCCTGTCTCTCTTCTCTTTCTCTTTCTCCGCCTTTTAC
>BOPN01003622.1:49692-54692 GCA_017312705.2 Penaeus japonicus | reverse complement strand
ATGTAGCAGATATTATAGTAATAATATTGTCTGTATCATTACCAACACCGATATCATTTTGCTGCAATGTTGTGTAGTTTTAACATCATTTCATTGCCATCATTATTATCAACATATTGTTAGTTAGTAGTGATAGTAATAGTAGAAATAGTAGTTGCAGTCCTATTATTACAATATATTTGTGTGTGGGGGGGGAGGGGGTGCTTGCTGTGTGTGTGTGTGTGTGTGTGTGTTTGCTGTGTGTGTGTGTGTGCTTGTTGTGTGTGTGTGTACTTACTGTGTGTTCGTGTGAGTGCTTGTCTGTGTGTGTGTGTGCTTGCTATGTGTGTGCTTCCTGTGTGTGTGTGTGTATGCTTGCTGTGTGTGTTTATGTGGATGTGAGTGTGCTTGTCTGTATGTTCATGTTTAAGCATAAGTGTAATCAAGCTCGAGATATTCAAATCCGAACCTTATTAACGCACGATAATAACAATTAACGCCAATCACTGACAAACTCAACCAGTGCAACATTTATTATACCTCTCCCCTATCTCTCCTTCTCCATCTCATCAAACTAACTCAAAATAGATTCTTGTTGAGCCTAGAACTAACTCATCTGGAAGGCGGGGTTTTAAATCAACAACCCAGAACAAACACGTCTTTTACAAGTCTTACCAGCTGCCTCATCAGATTCACGTTGGGGATCGTCTGGTTCCAGGAATGTTGCCTGAGGGAGAGTGGGGTGGGGGTGGGGTGGGGGGTGAGGCGGGGGGTGGGGGGATGGAGGAGGAGGAGAAAGGTAGGGGTGGGTGAGGGAAGGAGGGAAGGAGGGGTGGGGGAGGGAGAGAGAGAGAGAGAGAGGGAGGGAAGGAGGGATGGGGGAGGGAGAGAGGGAAGGAGGGGTGGGGGAGGGAGAGAGGGAGGTAAGGAGGGGTGGGGCGAAGGAGGAGGAGAAAGGTAGGGGTGGGGGGAGGGAGAGAGGGAGGGAGGGAGGGAGGGAGGAAGGGAAGTAGGGGTGGGGGAGGGGGAGAGAGAGGGAGGGAAGGAGGTGTGGGGGAGGGTGAGAGGGAGGGAGGGATGGAGGGGTGGAGGTGTATAGGTGTGAGTAGATGGACGGCGGGATTTTTTCTTCTTCTTTTTTTAGAAATTGATTCGAAATTATCTGAAATTTTGGGAGATTTTGTTGCTGTTTTTTTTCTTCTAAGTCTATGAACAAAACAAAAACATCAACACGAAAACTCATTAGCATATAGACTCGCGTGTTTGTGTGTGTTTACATGCGTTTAGCAGTGTTGGACAGAGCGCTTGGTGTGTTTCAGAATGTGCCCTAGATGTCTCTTGGGTTTTGAACACTTTCTAGACTCTAAGATTAGAAACTAAAGGAAGAAGAAGGAAATAGGTGTAGCAGCATTCTGAGCTAGTAGCAGAAACAAACACTGAGGATTTACTTGTTAAGTAATCTAGTTTAGAACTTTAGTATGATAAGCTAGTGTGTGTGTGTGTGTGTGTGTGTGTGTTTATGTGTGTGTATGTGTATTTGTGTGTGTGCTTATGCTTATGTGTTTGTTTATATATATATATATGTGTGTATGTGTGTGCTTGTGTGTGAGTGTGCATGTATATGTGTATGTCTTTGCGTGTGTGTGAGCAGACAGGTACATATAAAAAAGCAGACAGACAGACAGACAGATAGAGAGGACAGAAAGAATAATATCAGAGAGAAAAAAAATCATCAATAACGTAACAGACGGACGTAATAATCACAGAAAAAAAATCTGAGAAAAGGATAAACTAATCTTTTATTGCACAGTTTGCTATTCAACGTTAGATAAAACGCGTTCAGTAAATACAAGCCTTAACTCGTGGGGTGGAAAATATGTTGACATTCCTGCACTGTTAACACACAAACTTCTTTTTTCTCATGATATACTAAGTAATTTCCTTTTCTGCGTGAATGTTACGGTGATGAAGTATCATATGATATAATGATGTAATGCTTTTGTTTCATTGTTTCGGGAAATTGGAATGTAGTTGTGTAGGGGACTTTATGATACGGTGCACACACATACACGCAAGAGGAAAGAGAGACGGAAAGAGAGAGAGAGAGAGAGAGAGAGAGAGAGAGAGAGAGAGAGAGAGAGAGAGAGAGAGAGAGAGAGAGAGAGAGAGAGAGAGAGAGAGAGAGAGAGAGAGGGGGGAGGGAGAGAAAGAGAGCAAGAGAGAGGGAGAATGATAGAGAGAGAGAACCAGACAGACGAAAAAACTGTAAATTCAAGTATGTATTCAACAACCCTCGATGATATTCTATATTTGGATTTCACTTCATAACTTTGAAGATTTCTGAAGACATCATTTTTCGTTTCAAACATCTTCAAGGCGTTGAGAGAGAGAGAGAGAGAGAGAGAGAGAGAGAGAGAGAGAAAGAGAGAGAGAGAGAGAGAGAAAGAGAGAGAGAGAGAGAGAGAGAGAAAGACCGAGGGAGGGAAGGAGAAAGAAAGAGGATAGAGAGAGAGAGAGAGGGGGGGGGGAGAGAGAGAGAGAGAGAGAGAGAGAGAGAGAGATACAGAGAGAAAGATAGATAGATAGATACAGAGAGAAAGATAGATAGATAGATACAAAGAGAAAGAGCCAGAGAAAAAGAAAGAGAGTGGGAGAGAATGGGAGAAAGATAGACAGAGAGAGAGATATGCACAGAAATTATTCTCTCTTCGTTTTTTTTCACATTCCAATCGTGACTCTGTGCTTAAGGGCTTTTGACAAGAACCTTTCCACTTTTGGGAGATTTCTTACCAAAACTTCAGGTTCACGATGGCTGATGATTAAGCATATCAACTTGTGAATTTTATCTTCGTATATAAATATTTTCTTCTTGCTTTTTTTCCCTTCTATGTCTTCTCATCTTCTGTTTTCGTTTTTCTTTTGGTGTTTTGGTTCTTCTATTTCTTTTTTCTTCTTCTTCGTTTTCAATCTTATTTTCTTTCTTTCTTTTTCTCTACGTTTTTCTTACGTTGCTTTATTGGTTCTTCTTCTTTTTTCTACTTTTTCCTTACTTTTCTTTATTGGTTCCTCCTCTTTCTCATCAGAGAGAGAGAGATAGGTAGATAGATAGATAGATAGATAGATAGAGAGAGAGAGAGAAAGAGAAATAGATAGATAGACATAGAAAGAAAGGAGAGAAGGAACAGAGATAAATAGATAGAGAGAGAAAGAATAATTATAAAATGAAAAAGAGAAAAACAGACACACTTATAAGAGAGAAAGAAAAACAAAAACAGAATTGAAACACAGACACCAAAAACTGCATGCTTGCCAACCCGGAAGTTTCTCCAACCAAGCATTTCCCGACGAAAGCAAGCAAGCACGCGCGGATATGGTCTCAGTCACGAGAAGTGCGTTACAAAAAAAAGAAAAAAAAAAAAAGAAAAAGTAAAAAAATGGATTTCATTCTGGCCCACTAAGAAACAAGCAAACAAACAAACTTGCACTTGATGCATTCTGAAGACTTTTTCTTATTGTTCTTGTTGTCAATTTTTGGTCCATTATCTAGTTTAATTTTCTTTTATGGTTTGTATTTCATCTATGACCTAATTATTGGCATTTTAAATGATTCTTAAGCATTTCATAAGCATGCGTTTGGTATTCTCTAAAGCAATGGGTGCGAGCTATAGTTTTCCTTTTTCCTGTTTATTTGCTTACGCTAATAATTTTGTTTTCTCGCCTCCACCATCCGCCATCTCTGTCTCTCTCTCTCTTTTTCTCTCGCTGTCTGTCTGTCTGTCTCTCTCTCTCTCTCTCTCTCTCTCTCTCTCTCTCTCTCTCTCTCTCTCTCTCTCTCTCTCTCTCTCTCTCTCTCTCTCTCTCTCTCTCTCTCTCTCTCTCTCTCTCTCTCTCTCTCTCTCTCTCTCTCTCTCTCTCTCTCTCTCTCTCTCTCTCTCTCTCTCTCTCTCTCTCTCTCTCTCTATTTATCTCTCTCTCTCTCTCTCTCTCTCTCTCTCTCTCTCTCTCTCTCTCTCTCTCTCTCTCTCTCTCTCTCTCTCTCTCTCTCTCTCTCTCTCTCTCTCTCTCTCTCTCTCTCTCTCTCTCTCTCTCTCTCTCTCTCTCTCTCTCTCTCTCTCTCTCTCTCTCTCTCTCTCTCTCTCTCTCTCTCTCTCTCTCTCTCGACCGTCTCTCTCTCTCTCTCTCTCTCTCTCTCTCTCTCTCTCTCTCTCTCTCTCTCTCTCTCTCTCTCTCTCTCTCTCTCTCTCTCTCTCTCTCTCTCTCTCTCTCTCTCTCTCTCTCTCTCTCTCTCTCTCTCTCTCTCTCTCTCTCTCTCTCTCTCTCTCTCTCTCTCTCTCTCTCTCTCTATTTATCTCTCTCTCTCTCTCTCTCTCTCTATCTCTCTCTCTCTCTCTCTCTCTCTCTCTCTGTCTCTCTCTCTCTCTCTCTCTCTCTCTCTCTCTCTCTCTCTCTCTCTCTCTCTCTCTCTCTCTCTATTTATCTCTCTCTCTCTCTCTCTCTCATTGTTGTTGTTGTTGTTGTTGCTGTATTTGTTATTATTATAATTATTAGTATTGATATTACTATTATTATTATGATTCTTATCATTTCTATAGCAGTGGAAGCAGTGGTAGTAATAGCAGAATCATGATCATTATTATCATTATCTTTAATGATATGATTATTGTTATTATCATCTTCGCGAATCAGATGATAATAACAACAAATGATAAGAAGAAAGAGGAAGAAAAAAAAATCTTTATTTGTTTAATGAAGATGTTTTAAAAAAAATCCTTCTTGGTCTGTGATGCGATTTTGAGAGAAAGTCTGGCTTGTGATGTGATAGCCTATTTTGGGAGATATGCTCCAACACAGACACAATAAGCGACAGGTTTACACATAATTTGGATGTGTGTATATAAGGAAGGAGATGAGGAGATGTAGCAGGAGACAGTGAGATAATGATGGAGAGATAGATGTGCAGAAAGAGGAATGGAGAGATAGGTGACACGGCAGGTATTGAGTGATAGATAGGTGTCTAGTAA
>BOPN01003622.1:29692-34692 GCA_017312705.2 Penaeus japonicus | reverse complement strand
GCAGTAATTTTTTTTTTTTTTTTTTTTTTTTTGCATGTTTTCTTTTCTCTAATTCATACAGTATTTATATACAGTTACCCATATATGAATGAATATCATGTATGCTGGTCAAATAATGTATGTAAAATTGTAGGCTGCTGCATACTCACTCGGGTCATTGCATGATATATAAATAAATGAATACATAGACAAACAAATGTATGTGTATATCTAAACTCTTACGCACCTCAGTATGTCTTTAGGCACACACACGCACATACACATACATATGCACATACACATACACACACATGCACACACACACATATATATATATATATATATATATATATATATATATATATATATATATATATATATATATATATATATATATGTATATGCATATACATTCATATACATATACATGTATGTATGTTTGTGTGCGTATGTATATATGTATATTTATATAAATATATTTATATATATATATATATATATATAAATATATATATATATATATATATATATATATATATATATAGATAGATAGATAGATAGATAGATAAATAGTGTATCATCATATACATAGAATAGAGAACGTAGATAAAAGAAGAAAAAAAATACAAATACCTTTAAAAAAAGACACGAAAAACTAGATAACCAAAGGCAAAAATAAACACCCATTGCGCGACCCTTCTCTTTGTAAAGAAAACGAGGAAACCAATATATATATATAAAAAGAAAAAAAGAAAAAGAAAACGGACTTTAATCCAATCCAACACTACCATATTTGGGAGAAAACGGGAGTCACATGTAAATGTTATAGGAGAGAAAAATAACGATTGAGAAAATATTTATAGGAGTAGTTTTCTCTTCTTTTTTTTCGCTCTCTCTTTTTAGGAGAGACTTGTGTAAACATAGGTCGGAATTACAACGATATCCGGGAGCGATTGGTGGAAGAAGAGATAATTAAAGAAGGAGGAAGAAGAGGATGATGATGAGAATCAAAGGGAATGAAAGAAATGGAAGAAGAATTGAAGGGAATGAAAGAAAAAACGAAGAATACGTGTAATAAGAATAATGAAAAAAATGGGCAAATAAACACAAACTATGGAAGACCAAAAAATGAGAGATAGAACGATAGGGAGTGAGGCAGAGAGAGCGAGAATAAGAGAGAGAGAGAGAGCAGGAACGAGAGCGAGAGAAGATTAGATAGAGGTGAAGGGATAAGAGAGAGACAGAAACAGAGACAGAGACAGAGACAGACAGACAGAGAGAGAGAGAGAGAGAGAGAGAGAGAGAGAGAGAGAGAGAGAGAGAGAGAGTCACACACACACTGCTCATACATCTTCCCCCAAATAACATTCTTGTCATTTTACTTCTTATCTATCCTTTTCCTTCATCAACAAGTCAATCGTCAAAGCAGTTATCATACCTGAAGCAACTCAAAGAATTTGCTTTAATATCTTTTACAGAAAAAAATTGCAATCCTATTAAATTACTTACCGCATTCTTGGCTAAAATGAGGGTAATTATATTGCAAAATGAGAGACAGGAATTCGACGATATATTAATGATGATATTATAGATTCAAGTCATCACTCACCACATTTGGCTTGACGATTGCAAGCTTTTGTTTTGAATTATTGTGTGAAAAGGATTTTCCTTTTATTTCTGCTTTTTCAGGATTAATTCATACTTTTTTTTTTGGGGGGGGGGGGTTAGCTGATAAAAAGATATTTATGATGAGTTTAGAGGTTCTGAGATTTTATCATAAGAGAGAGAGTCCTATTTGCGACAATATATATATATATATATATACAAATATGTATATATAAATAGATAGATTTATCTGGATAGATATATATGCATATACAAAGAAACACACACTCACACACACGCGCCCGCGCGAGCGCGCATATATGTGTTTATACATACACATTTATATTAACACATAAAATAATTATTCTGTTAGAGGAACCACTAATACACCTGTGTATGTCCAATGCCATCACATCACATTTCTTCCTAGGATTCCACCATTACCCCGTTTTCACATAAACAAACAATATACTTCACTCACCAGTAAGATCTTTGGCAGAAATAATCAGGTATCAGATATTCGACTTATCCCTCAGCACCACAAAATATCTCAAATTTAGTCCTCCAGTTTCCCAAAATACAGCTTGGATGAGACTCGCTGTGGCTTCACAGTGCGCGCTGTCTGTGAGCTCGGGTTCGAACATTGATTTCGAACGAGGTAGTTCGAATCCGTGACATAAATCAAGGTTTTAGCTTAATCGGACATAGATTTAGATGTATTGTAACAATACCGTACACACACACAAACACACACACACACACACACACACACACACACACACACACACACACACATATATATATATATATATACTTCTCACATGCACAAACACGTTATATATATATATATATATATATATAATGTTTAATCTTTTCAGCTATCTAAATTGTTTCGTAAAGACTGAAGATGAATACTGAAATGCTTTCTTCCTGTCACACACACACTGCTCATACATCTTCCCCCAAATAACATTCTTTTCATTTTACTTCTTATCTATCCTTTTCCTTCATCAACAAGTCAATCGTCAAAGCAGTTATCATACCTGAAGCAACTCAAAGAATTTGCTTTAATATCTTTTACAGAAAAAAATTGCAATCCTATTAAATTACTTACCGCATTCTTGGCTAAAATGAGGGTAATTATATTGCAAAATGAGAGACAGGAATTCGACGATATATTAATGATGATATTATAGATTCAAGTCATCACTCACCACATTTGGCTTGGCGATTGCAAGCTTTTATTTTGAATTATTGTGTGAAAAGGATTTTTCTTTTATTTCTGCCTTTTCAGGGTTAATTCATACTTTTTTTTCTTTTTTTTTTGGGGGGGGGTGGGGTTAGCTGATAAAAAGATATTTATGATGAGTTTAGAGGTTCTGAGATTTTATCATAAGAGAGAGTCCCCTATTTGCGACAATATATAAGTATATACATATATACAAATATGTATATATAAATCGATAGATTTATCTGGATAGATATATATGCATATACAAAGAAACACACATACTCACACTCACACTCACTCACTTACACACACACACACACACACACACATACATATATATGCGCGCGCGCATATATATGTGTTTATACATACACATTTATATTAACACATACAATAATTAACAAACAATATACTTCACTCACCAGTAAGATCTTCGGCAGAAATAATCAGGTATCAGACATTCGACTTATCACTCAGCACCACAAAATATTTCAGATTTAGTCCACCAGTTTCCCAAAATACAGCTTGGATGGGACTCGCTCTGGCTTCACAGTGCGCGCTGTCTGTGAGCTCGGGTTCGAACATCGTTTGCGAACGAGGCAGTCCGAATCCGTTACATAATCAAGGTTTTAGCTTAATCGGACATAGATTTAGATGTATTGTAACAATACCGTACATATATATATATATATATATATATATATATTTATATATATATATATATATATATATATATATATGTGTGTGTGTGTGTATGTGTGTGTGTGTGTTTGTGTGTGTCTGTGTCTGTGTGTGTGTGTCTGTGTGTGTGTTTGTGTGTGTGTGTATGTTTGTGTGTGTGTGTGTGTGCATGTGTGTGTTTGTGTGTGTGCGCACAATAAAACAATTAAAGATAGTAATGAGATCTGATAGAAAAGTTAAACAAAAACCTCTTCTGTCGAAAGAGTTCCGTCTTCCTGACAGCCCTTGATGCATCTTATAGGCCGCCCAGATGCTGTCTCATTTGCATAATCTGGGATTTAATTATGATATTTCTTTTTTTTCTCTCTCCTGGCTCCTTCTGGATGTCTTTCTTAATTAGATTCTGTTTTTTTTCTCTTTTTTTTTCTTTTTTTATGGCGCACGTGTCCTGTTTATATTTGTGTTATTTTTCTTTCTTCTTTTCCTCCCTATTCTGACTGTTATTATCATAATCATTTTTATCATTATTGTCACATCATTATTATTACTTAATTTGCTATTACTATTATCATCATTATTATTTTTTTCCTTCTCATTATCATTATTAACATTATTAGTATCTTTGCTATCGTTTTCATTTTTTTATCATCATTACTATTATTGACATTATTATTATTGTTGTTGATTTTCTTGTTGCAGTAATTATCACCATCATTATTTCAATCAATTGTATTTTTTTTTTTATACATCATATAAGTCGATACCCGAGAGAGAGAGAGAGAGAGAGAGAGAGAGAGAGAGAGAGAGAGAGAGAGAGAGAGAGAGAGAAAGGGAGGGGGTGGGGGTCACCTATTATTCATTTGAAGCGTGAACGTAAAAGATAACACATGGTACTTACATGGTTATAGCACATACAGTGTATCCTTGATACGCCCTCTCCTTTTCATTCCCTAAGATATACTAGATATTTCCTACTCTGTTTGTCTCTGCCTCTCTCTGACTCACTCTCTCTTTCTTTCTTACTTATATATATATATATATATATATATATATATATATATATATATATATATATATATATATATATATATATATATATATATATATATATATATAAATTTCATTATTGTGGCAAGGGATGTGTATCCTAGGTAAACCTCTTTTTCTTCTTTGCAATTGTTTCCTAAGTAAACACCAAAGAAAAGAAAAAAAAACGATACATGCCACATGCTACCAAAATATAGATCCAATGCAATAAAGTGCAGCGCGATTTAACACTCGATATCAAAAATAGAATAAAGCAAAGGTAAGAATTATAAGAAAAAAAATGTGATGCATCTTTGTCTGTTTGTATAAATACTGACATTGTACTCGTATGTATACTAATACAAAATAAATGTGAGCCTTAGATACAAGGGCGTAAGGAGATATATAGAAAAGTATGGAAAAGGGAATGGCGAAAGAGAGAGAGAGAGAGAGAGAGAGAGAGAGAGAGAGAGAGAGA